>CM021102.1:235055976-235156430 GCA_007115665.2 Sequoiadendron giganteum | reverse complement strand
TATCTCTAGATCCCCTCCACCCTCTACCCTCTACCCTTAAACCCTCTCTCACTCATGCACTCACTAATTCTATCTCGAGCTCCCCTCTACCCTTAACCCTTAACCCTTAAAACCTAAACCCTTATACCCTTTACCTCTCTCCCACTACCCCTCTCTCTCTTAAGTATCTCCCTCCTACCCCCTCTCCCTCTCTACCCTCCACCCTTAACCCTTAAACCCTAAACCCTTGAAAATTTCTACCTTTATCTCTCCCACTCTCTATCTCTCAAGTCTCTCCTCTCCTACTTCCCTCTCCCTCCCATATACCCTAAACCCTTGTACCCCCTACCATTTATCTCTCTTCCACTCCCCCCCTCTCTCTCAAGTCTCTCCCTCCTACACCCTCTCCCTCTCTCCCCTATACCCTTAACCCTTAAACCCTAAACCCTTGTAACCCCTACCCTTTATCTCTCTCCCACTCCCACCTCTCTCTCTCAAGTCTCTCCCTCCTACCCCCTCTCCCTCTCTCCCCTCTACCCTTAACCCTTAAACCCTAAACCCTTGTACTTTCTCCCACTTCTACAATAACAACATGTCCTCCGCAGTTCGTGCATATGGGATTTCTCATGGCTTGTTCAATTGCCATGTTCTCCAAGGGAAGCTTCTCATTATCTTGCCCAAGGAGAGTGTTTTCATGACACTCGTGTTGAGCCTAAAAATCCAAGATTTGAAAAGCCATGATTACAAAAATTTAAGGAATAAAGAATGAAACCCTAAAGTTCATCAATTTTGCAACATTACTACAAAAGTTTTAGTCATTTTCTTAATCCCCACACACTTTCATCTAGGTTCGCCGATTCTGGAACCAGAACTTAATCTGGTGTGGTGCAAGCCCCAATTGCTTACTCAGAAGCTACCTTTGCTTCTCATTCAGGTGAGGGCACTCTTTGAAAAGCCTATAGAAAACCCAAAATAGCAATCAAGTCATAAACAACAATTCTCAACGAATGACAAGTATTGAATTGTTTAGTGAAAAAGGGCATACGCTTTCATCTCCTAAATTTTCTAAGGAGTATGCATGTGATAACGCTTCTTTTTGGGATGTTTATCTTCCTACTCATCACCAAATCCATTCCCTTCCATGTTGTCACTGCCAGACCTGCTCTCATACTCTTCATCTCTCTGTAGATCCCAAGCCATGACTCTTCATCGCTGCTACCAAACATGTCTCCTTTTCCTTCCAAGCTACTTGACTGTCTAATAATGCCCATCATAAATATATACTTACTTAAATATCTATAAATAAACAAAATACCCCTAATCAAATCAAATTAATACGCATTTCCACATCAATACCCATGTTTTTATGATTTTCAGTTGAAGAGAACACCTACTAGCGTCAAGGAGAGCTTGGGTGCGGAGCTATAGATGTTCATGTTCATATTAGACCTTGATTGAGGGGCAACGAAACAAGGTTGTGCCATTCCAATATTGTTAGATGAGATCTCAGAGAAAAACCTTTTGTTTGAATCGTTCATGCCCTCCAGTAAACTACCCAATCCAAAACTCATCCCAAAATGCTTTTCAGCCGTTTCTAATATATATACTTTTTAATTATATACTTTTAATATTATAAAAATAACAATTATATATTATAATATATCATAATAATAATATATAATTAATAATAATTATATATTATTTTTATAATATATTGTAATAATAAGTATATTATTTATTATAATATAAAAATAATATAATTTAGATTTATATTAATATTATATATTATAAAATAAAACTATAAAAAAATGGGAGAAAAAATAAATGATAAAAACAAACAGTAAAATTGATTCATATCGAGGGGTTTGACTGAACCCATTTTGTAGGTTCGACCGAACCCCCACGAAATACAATTTTTAACTATATTTCAAAGTGGTTTGGTCGAACCATAGTTCGACCAAACATATTTTCTGGGTTCAACCGAATAGTAGTTCGATCGAACCACCCTTTTTTCACCTCCACCCTCAGAGGCACCAAAATTGTCCAAAATTTTGCACTTCGAAGCTCGATTTGAGAATGAAAATGGAGAAGACTTCACAAACCCAACTGGTATCAGGTATCCCTTAGAACAATCTATCCAACGAATATAATTTTAATATGTTTTGGTTTTATTATCTATTTGCTTTTTAAGTTTTATTAAATATAGGTTTTTCATCGAAAATGAAGCTCTTTGTTCTACACATGTGCAAAAACAGAAGATTATCAAAAAAAAAATTTGAAAAATATGAGTGCACCAAATATTGGAGTCCTTGATCCAACAAAAAAAAATATGAATTTCGATACATACAATAAAAGTTACGTGTTATACGGTCACGCTATGTCTGAATTGTAATTTGTTTGACTTTGAAACTTGATTACAGAAAAAATATTCAATAAAAAACTATCTAACCAAGTGAAAGCACTAGATATTGGAGTTACAAATCTAAATTCGAAAGAATCATAATTTTATCCTTCAAGGAAAAATAGTTATTCATTATACGATGCGCGTCACTTTTTTAAAATGTCATTTTTTGAAGAAAACCAATTTTCGTGGGAGATGGAAAAAGAAGTGCAATCTAATTCCAAAAAAATTGAAAAAAATATTTATAGAATCTACAGAGAAAATTTGGCGAGACTCTAGTTTACATCATCTTCAAATTCCTCATGATTTAGCCGCTATAGGTGCTCGAATGTGAAGATTTAGTTAAAAATAATAATTTCAGTGTCTAGTTTGGCCAAAAATTGTAAACCACTATTGTGGGATCACCCCTATGTCAAATTCAGTCAAGATCATTACCCATTTGGCCATTTTCCCTATGAGAGTTTCTTTTGATAATAAGTATTTCAATGAGTTGATCTTTGCAATAAGCTTGACTTGATGTGATAGCATGTAATGTCTGAACTTTTGCGAAGAAAAAACTACTCCTAAGCATGCTTTCTCAATGGATGAATAGTTCATTTCATATTCCACCAAGGTCTTGTTGATGTAATAGATGGTTCTCTCCTTTTTGTTTTCATCATGTTGTGCTAGAAGAGCACCTACTGCTACTGATGTTGCTAAGATATACCAGATCAATGGTTTGTTCGATATCTGCGGCATGAGCACTGGAGGTGTCAATAGGTAGTTTTTGATTTGTTGGAAAGCTTTATCACACTTCTCATCCTACTTGTAAGTTATTCCATTATGGATAAGATGCGAGAAAGGGTGAATTTTATCTAATAATTATGCTATGAACCTTCTAATGGACTGCAATATTCCTTGTAACCCTCTCATCTGCTTCAATGTTTGTGGTTGTTCCATGTCGAGGATGGATTTTACTTTTGCTAGATCAATTTCTATTCCTCTGTGATACAATATAGCCAAGAAGATAAAGACACACTTTTTTGGATTCAATCGTACCTTATACTCTTCAAGCTTGTCAAAGATGTGTCCTAAGACTTCTATGTGTTCACTCCTTTTCTTTGATTTTTCCAAAATATCATCTACATAATCTTTGACTATTTTGTGGATCATTTCATGAAAGATGAGGGTAATTTATCTTTGATAGGTTGCTCTTGCATTCTTTAGCCCAAATGTAATCATGTTCTAACAATATGTTCCCCATGGACAAGTGAATGTTGTTTTGTGTTGATCCTCTTTGGCAATCATGATTTGATTGTAGCCTAAAAAACCATCCATGAGTGACAAAATTTCATGCCTAGCTATTAAATCCACAATGACGTCGATGTTAGGAAGATGGAAATCATCCTTCGGGCATGCTTTGTTCAAGTCTCTAAAATCCATGCATATTTTGATGCCCTTAGTTGGTTTGGAGACTGGTACTAGGTTGGAAACCCACTCAGGATAATCTATTCATCAAATGAATCCAATGTCAAGGAGCTTTTGTAACTCTAGTTTCACCAAGAGTGTTATTTGAGGGTTCATCTTTCTTAATTTTTGCTTCGCTAGTTTAGCTTCAAGATAAACTGCTAAATGATGCACAACCACTTCTGGATCGATCCCTTGCATATCTGTGTATGACCATGCAAAGTTAGCTCTTCGCTCTTTCAAGAATGCTTCTAGGTTCTTCTATTCTTCATCCAACAATGATTTTGCATAGAAAGTGATCTTGGGTGCCTCTTGTGTTCCCACATTGACTAGGGTAGCCCTTTCTGCTAGAACTGCTAAGTTCTTTGGATGCATTGCACTAAGGAGGAGATTGAATCCCTCATCCTTTGGCACCTCAAAGAGGTTCTCACCCTCAGATGCATCCTTTATTTTTACTATTTTAGGATAACAAAGTGCCACAATGTGGTTTTCACTCAAAGATCTACATGTTAGTTGCATGTTTTCCATTTTGCGACTGAAGGATTCAATTGTCTCCCTTTTGTAAACCCCTGTGTCTAGCTCTATGTCAAAACCTTCTTTGTGATCTTCCCATGATAATTTGTCACTTAGTCCCATGAATTATGAGATCACTTCATCGTTTTTGAATAAATCTAGAATCAGTGGTCCTCATTGGTCCAATTCAATGAGTTGTGGGTATACTAGGCATATTTCAGTCGATTGATTGCTCGGGGTGAAGGATGTTGTGGATATCATGAAGAGGGAGTTATTCTAAAATAGGTCAACAAAATCAAGGGGGAATTCATCTAAGGTAGTATCACGTGATGTCAATAACCAAGAGGAAGCCTCAACTCGTTTAGCAGAAGTACCATTTCCAAGAAGGGTAACCTTGCTAGTAGTACAACCTAGGCCAAGATTCTTTAGGCATTTATGAGGAATGATGGGTTCTAGAAAACCATTGTCATTTTTTCCTAGTCTCTCATTCTTGTTATAGCCGCATCCCTGCATTAGTTGCAACCCTTTTTTGGTCTTCCATGGGAAGAACAGGGATAGGTCGTTCATCTTGATACAACAGTTTAGAGACATCCTCCCCATTGAAATCTTCTTGGTTCAAATCCCCCCACTTGGTGAAGGTGGTAGTTGTCATTTTTTATTGTTTTGACCTCTTTTTTGTTAGGTGTGAGTTTCCCATGAGATTAAGGAGAAAGAGGTATCTCTTTCAAGACAAAGGTATCTATCATTAGCTTATATTTTCCTCAACCATCATCTTGGATCACTGCTTTGATGTTAGGAATGTTCTGCACAATAGGTATTTTCATTTATAAGGTCAATGCAAGGGATGATGGGTCAAAAAATGAGGATGGTGTAGTCCCTTCATCATTCTTGGGTATTTGGGGGATTTTATAGAGCTTGGCCTCAATGTTCTTGTAGTAGTAAAAGGGCTCAAGATCTCCATGGATGTTAATTTCTCTACCTTCAAAAGGAAACTTTACACATTGATTATAGGTCATAGCTATAGCTTTTAGGGCATGGATCCATGCTTGGCCAAGTAGGATGTTGTAGGGAAGATCAAGGTCTAAAAATTGGCATGTAGTCTCTACAATGATGGGTTCCACTTGAATGGGTAGAGCAATGATGCCTTGGGATACCCACTCTTGGTCGTCATATGCTTTGATGGTGGTGCTCTTTTCTTTCTCAATAGTATCCTCTGAATAGCTCTTTTTTTATTAGCTAAAGGGTGCAAATATTCAGACCAGCACCTCCATCTACTAAGACTCTTTTAACCTTGTTCTTATGAAGAACAGCCTCAAGGTGCAAAGCGTGATTATGAGATGATTGTGATGGTAGGTCTTGTTTTGAGAAGGTGAGAAGATGACTAGCGATATGCCCTACCATAGCCTAAAACTGGTTTGTATCAATATCCTCAAGGATGGATGATGAAGATAAATCCCTCTCTAAGATTTATGGATGTGCGGGGGATAGCCTCAATACTTGCAAGATCGATATCTACTTCTTAAGCTGATCTATGAGATTGTACTTTCTAGGATTGGATGTTGTAAAAATAGGTTGAGCCCTAGATTGAGATGGGACTCCTTGAATGGTGACTTTTTCACGTCGTGTGGTGACTCCACACTCTGCACTAGGCCCTTTGATTGTGACAACGGTGATGACACTATCACAAGAAGCGACCACACTAGAAAAGGTATGTTGCACATTCATGTAATCCTTAGCTTTCCCATTGTTGTTTCCTTTGCTATGATATGGCATAGGGTTTTTCGTATATCTTAAGATCCTAGTTACTAGCTGGTACTTCAACATATATGGTGTCACTCTTTATAAGGTCTTGGATAATATTTTTGAGCCTCATGCAGTTTGTCATTTTGTGTCCTTTGATTTTATGAAAGTCACAAAGATCATTCGTGTTGTACCAAGATGGTTTCTCTTGTGGTTCTTGGTAGTTTTTGAAATTGGGTAGCATTATCAAGTTTGATTCTACCAACATCTTCATGATAGTCTTGATTGGTTTTGAAAACTATGTATACTTGTGGTTTGGATAGGTGTTCCTCATTGTTGTGTGTAGGTATTGTTGACCTGATTGTTTTGAGGAGGTGTTGTTTTTTGCACAATTGGTTGACCATTAGCAACTTAATTATTGTTTGGCCTAGGAGTACTTAGGACCATCTTAGCATCTACCATGCCATCATTTGTCACATTCTTGTTTTTAGCCTAGACACGAGGCTTGTTGTTCAAACTAGTTGATGGGTGATTGTATTTGTAAGCTTGAGTATTTCCCTATGATATTAGAGCTCTCTCGATGTTAAGGGCTCTAGGGACAAGATTTTCATAAGATGTAATGCACTACATTTTCAATTGGAAGGATAGATCCGGATCTAGATTTTCTAGGATGATCCCAACTTATTCATCAGGAAGGGGCCACTTGCTCTTACTAGCTCTTTGTCTCCACCGTTGTAATAAATTGGTAAAAGATTCTCCTTTTTTTGTCTAAGAGTATACAACTCTTCTAATCTTACGTCCATGTCAAGATTAAAGGAGAAGTAATCTATGAATTTATCCATGATTTCTTGGAAAGTGTTATACTCGGAGGTAGTTGCAAAAACCAATCCATGGTAGGACCTGTTAAACTTCAGGGAAGAGGCACTTTAAATAAGAATCATTGTAGGCCACCTCCATACACATGACATTAAACTCTTTGATATGATCCATAGGGATTCCTCTCCCTTTGTATTTATCGAATTTAGGGATTTCAAATCCGGGAGGGAATGGTACCATTGTGATGTTTCAATCAAACGGATATGGACATAAGTTTTTTGTATGGGGCTTCTTTGTCTTTCCCATCTGAAGATCCTGCATTTCTTGTGACAATGCCTTAAGTTGTGATGCTAGATCATCTTGCAGGTTTGGTGGAGGAACATATGTTGTATATTGTGGGATGGCAGATGGGTTGTATGTGGGATTCTAATATGATAAGGTGTTTGTATGGTGTGTGGTGCTGTGGGATTTTGTGAAGGTGATTGAGGTGTTGATGTTTATGTTCCCAATGTGTTTGTATTAATGATGTTATGTTGAGGATTATAGTAGGAACTTTGTTGTAGTTGTTTTTTTTGGTGGGCATAGTGTTGAGATAGTAAGTCTTGTTGTTGTTGAGCTTGTTGTTGTTGTTGGGCTACTAAGGTTGCTTGTTATTATTGTTGATCCACTAGGGATTGTTGTGTTGTTGGGCTTGTTATTGTTGTTGGGCCACCAAGGCTGCTTGATGGTCTTGATGTTGTTGTTGTGCTATTAAGGTTTCCTGTTGGGCTGCTAAGGTTGATTGTTGTTGTGTTGCTTCTTGTTGTTTTTCTACTAGGATTGCTTGTTGTTTTTGTTGTTGTTGTTGTGTTGCTTGATATTGTTGTGGCTATTTTTGTGCTGCTAGGGTTTCTTGTTTGTATTGGTGCTATTGGATGGCTTGTTGATAGGCTTTTTGTGCTTGCTATAAAGTTAAGGCATGTTTTTGTAATGTAGGATCAGGTGGTTGTTGGGACATCTACGATGGGTTTTGGGTGTTGATATTTTGAGTGGGTGGTAGATTTTTGATGAGAGGTTGGGGGTTCCCTTGGTTTAACATTCCTTGCATGATGGTGGAGTGGGATTGAGGAATGTAATTTTGAGATCCCATTTGATTTTACATGGTGAAGGGGACCGTGGGGAGAGATGAGGATCGTGCCATTAGATTTGACGATGGTAATAACATACTAGGACCTTGAGACCATGGATTGAAAAGGTTCCCTTGTTCAATGTCTTGGGGATTTCCTTATGCTAGGGATGTGGACAAGGTATTACCTTGGTTGATGGGGTTCATTACCAAGGGATTGTTTTGATTCATATTGATGATGGATGGGATGGGTGTGTTTTGTGATACCAATGGTGCAGATGAACCAATTGGAGGATTGGATAGAGATGTCCCTATTTATGTTAAGGGTTGAACTTTCATAAGGGTATTGGCATGCCCTTGTCGGTAAATTTGAGGCACTTGGTCCATACTTCCTTAGGTGATGTTGGGCACACTTGTGGTACTTGTGGGGATGGATGATGATGGGTACCCTTGATATGTTGACGTTGTCATGGACTCATGAAGTGTAAGTGGTTTATGTTGATGCAAGGGGTGTTCAAGAATGGTAGAAGCACCAAATTTTGGTGTCCAAGTGGTGGATGGATTGGTGTTAAGAGTACCCACAAGGGTTTTTCTTTTGAATGGAAGAGTTAGACCAAAATATTTGGCAAGACTAGTTGCAAGACTAGGAGTGGATGTTTGATTTGGAAATGGAGTTGTTTGCAATGAAGTCAAGCCTTGTGCCAATGATTTCACAAAAACATATTGGGAAATCAAAGAAATGTTTTCTAAGGCTTTATGTTCCATGATTTCCTCCCTAGTAAGTTCAAATGGGTTATTCGTAATGTCTTCTATCTCATATGGCACTGATGGAGATGATGGTTGTTGTGATGGGGTAACTTGAGTTCTTGGGTCAAATTCTTGAGGATTTGGACCACTTGAGGTGAATGTGACTTGGGTTTTCTCCATGTTTCTCTTGTGTTGTGATCTTGTCTTTACCATAAATTTTAGGTCACCTATGGGAGAGTTGTGTTGGGATTTGTAATGTTTGAACTCTCTAGTTGACTCAAATCTAGGTAAAAGGGAAACTCTTAGTATTTTTGGAGCAGATCATGATAATGGGAGATGAAAAGGTGGATGATGTGGGAAGTGATCTTTGCAAATATTTTGGGACAACACTTTTGACTTAAGTTTGATGTTCTGATGTTGGGATAAAGGATGTTTATGAACTTGGAAATATTTAGGGTATACTTGTGACCTTCAAGATAAAATAGCTCAAAGATGATAACTAACTTAACCAAGTGCACGGAAAAGGATTCATTTCATATACAAACTAGCTAACTTAGGTGTTGTTTTGATAGATGTTTTAAGTCCAAAAGTGTTAGTAATTTCAAAAAAATTGTGAAGTTTGATGTAGTGAAGGATGAGATTTAATGAAGGGGTGGATGAAATTTTTGACTTAATGTTGACCTAGAATGAACCTGTGTTTGATAAGACCAAGGTAGTGAGAAACATGCTAGACCTCTAAAGTTTTCAAATCCTAAAGACCCAATGATTTAGATAGGTTCAAGATCATGAAAAAGACCAAGGTTTTAACTCCAAAAGAATGCATACAAGTATAGATTGTTATTTGAAGTACATTTAAAGAAGTTATATACCAACCTGTTTCTAATTTGGTGAAGTGCTAAAAGGTGTCTTTTGATGGGTTTTGGACTAAGATGCCTAAGTTTGAAGTGATGACCTGCAGACCTTCTCTTGGGGATTCTGATTTTGTGTGAAATCATTCAGAGAAGTTAAGATTAATGGAGAAGAGGATATTTATTACCATGTGAGTGGTGGTAATAGGGGTCCTCAAGCCTCAATATCAATTTGTTCATCTTCTTCGTCTAAGATGTTTTTTGTGTTTCTCCACTGGGTTGGTGTTTCCTTTGTTTCAAAAGTGAAGCTTCTCAAACTACTAATTATATCAATTTTTTCTCCTTCAATGAGTTCAAAGTTTGGTTAATGATAGTGGGTGTAAGGTCAGGTAGTTCAACCGGAGTGATCGATCTCCAAATGGTCATGTGGGGTTCAATTTCTCAAGTTATCTTGCTTAAATGAGTTTCTTTTACCACAAACACTTGTCTTGATTAAGTTCAAACTCAATGTCTATGTCAAAAACATCATCAATTCCACAAAGTCCATTTCATGAAAAGGCTAAAGTTCAAGCCATAGTTTCCTATGTTAACTTTGGGAAGTGTGGATTGAGATATAAACCAAAATTCTTAAAATTCTCTAAGAAAAAATTCTTAGAAAAAGCATTAATATCAAGGTTTTATCAAAGGATATCCATACTTAGACCAAAGGGTTTGAAATTTTGAAAAGACTTTGTTGATGTTTGTTCTCAATGTTTTGAAACCAAGAAAAGTATTAAACTAATTCACAAGCATATACCATCCTAGTTTCAAAAGATACTACTTGATGAATCCCCACTTGGATTTCTCCAAACACTAAGACAATTCTAACAACTAGAGATTTAGTGACTTTGGCTCCCCTCCATGACACACACTTCTCAGGACCACCAAATCTCAAATCCTAGAGATCCGAAGATCCTAAGGATTTTTTAAGGTGGCCATACACATGGCAAGAATAGGTCAATATTATTTCAATCATGAGGCCTCCTAGTCGAATCCTAAGAAATTATTTTGACATGTCACGTAGACACTAAGTGTGGCACTTGTCAGTATGATGCATCCACACCTATTGTTTATGAATTTCATCACAAACATATTTTTCATATAGCGGTTTGAAAGAGATTGGATTTAGCTCATTACCGCTTGGGTCGTTTCATCCTTTCAAAGTGGGGAGGAAGGCCATCTAAAGATAAACAAAAGAAATGAAGTAAATTTGTTGTTCGATCTCCTAGTCTGCATGAAGAAAGGAGAGAGAATTCACAACACCTTTCCCTCACACTAGCATAGGGTTCATTTTAATCCAAATTGAAATATGTGGGTGATTATACAAAATTTCAAAGGAATTATTTTGATTCTCAAGATCATCGAGTGACGCGAGAAAAGAGCATACACATTCAATGACGAAAATGTAAATCACAATACATGATAGAAACTCGTTAATTTTAACCCTCAAAGCAAAGGTAAGTTTATTTTAAGAACCAAATGAAGTGTTAAGCTATATTGTTCAATTTTAAACCCAAAGCAGCATAATGGAGTGAGGGTTCATTTTAATCCCGTTTGAGTGTTCATTTTAAAACCCGATTGAAAGCTAGTGTGCTCCTAAAACATAAAATGGAAAGCATGATAAATAGGTTATAATTGCCCCAAAAGTGTCGAAACACTTGTTACAATTATAATATTTAAAGGCAAGAATGCTTCTTCACTTCAAAATTTATTGCTCCAACCTGTAAAACCCAGTTATCCTAATAAAGCGAGAAGTCAGTGATGTGTAAAAAAAGAAGATAAAGCTAGAATTTTAAAACACATGCTAGAATTATTCACTATTTTTTCTTACCAGAGAAGAGCGTGGCTATTCACAATAGCATCACCATAAATCAAATGAGTGTCGCTCTGGTGAAAAATAGCATCGATCTGTAGAAAGACAGTGACGATGATAACATCGCTATTTGGTAGCATCGTCATTTTTAAGTTCTCGATACCTCTAAAAAGTATTAGAGTCATTGTTTATTTTAATCAGCACTAGTGTATTAATTAGGCATTGATGTATTAGATGGAATTAGTGTCGCTATATGGTGGCACCTTATAAAGGTGTCACTGAGATCTCCTGGAGCATTGTTGTATCTGCAAAAACCCATGAAGGACTTCAAGAGAAATTTCATTAAATTTGATCAGTTAAGCCCTCCTTCTAGCACCAAAATGTGACAGATGAATTAGTATGGGCCGACTACAGTTGATCCATGAAGAATCGAAGCATAATCATGCAACTAAATATCAATCCCAATAAGATCATTCAATTTATGCAAAGATAAAGAAGCCATTAAAAATACCACATTAAATCATGAAAGCTTGATAAAACCTCTAATCTAAGACAATGAAAGTTATCCTATTGGGGGAGTGGTGTCGTGTTGATGTGGAACGGTGACCCTTTCCCAACCCGTGAATAAATGAGCCTGTTTCAATCAATTTTATTGAAGAAAAATAATGAAACCATTGTGAGATGTGTGATGAAACATGATTTAAATGCTAAACTAACATGATGCAAGCTATTTTAACATGATTTATGCTAATATGAACAAGATATGTGAGTGCAAAGCTAATCTAAATGGTTTTTTAAGCTAAAAAGATTGGAACCCTAATTAACAAACAAGATAAATGTATGGATTTATGTTACCATGGAAGCCATTAATGGAAGCTAAGATAATTAATGCAAGTAATTAAGCTAAAATGATACTAAGTAAATGCTAAATATGAGTGTGAGTGTGAGTGATTTCAACAACATGAGTTTTCTCTAAACAAGATGGATCCATTTATTTCGAACTAGTGACCTATTTATAAGAGAGAAAAGGAGAAATGAAGGGTTGAGATCAAAAAGGTAAATCAACAGTCAAGGATGAAGGAAGTTGGAGGCATGGATCATGGATTCTCATCAATGGATGTAAATCAGTGATGCGATTTAATCAAGGGTTCACCTTTGTCCAAACAATCACACTTTTAACTTGCACAAGAGATCATAAGTTAACTTGCACAAGAGGTCACAAGTTAACTTGCACAAGAATTCAAGTAAGTTTGTTACATAAAAGGAATATTCCCCTTTTCAAATGAGTGAAGAAAAGAGAATATTCTTTGGAATACTCTCTTAGGTGAGGAAAATAGACATTTAGTTAATTAAAACCAAATTAAATTGTTTAAAGGAATATTCCATGGGAATATTCCTTTTTGGAGAAATGTGTAAATGAGGAATATTCCCTTGCAAGTGGGGGGGAATATATTTAATTAGGTAATTGATAATTAAACAAAGGTTTAATTATGCAATTAGGGGAATTTCATGATATTCATTAAATAAAGTTATTTCATGATATATATCATAAAATAAATGTCATGGTATAAATTTTCATCAAAAAATAACATGTACATCAACTCTACAAAGCATCAACATACATACATATAAAAAATTCCCCTAGGACCTATGTCAAAATTGTGTCAAAGTGTAGTTATCCTAAACTATCTATGGCTTGCCTCATTCCCTATTAATTGTCCAAGTAATGGTGGAAATGATGGTGGACCAATGGAAATTAATGGACCTATCTTGACTTATCTTGAGACTTTTAGTCTAGATTGATCTAAAAATTTGGGATTCCTTTTTCCTATTGGAACTTCCTAATCATATAGTGATTTCCAATATTCTACCTCTTGCAAGGCTCATTTTGCATCCCTCCACACTCTTCCTATCTTCCCTAATTCCTAACACAACCTCTATAGTCCCAAAAACACTTTGGTTTTGACTCTCTCACATGTCAATTGATCTATTTATACGTATTCCCTCTACAATTGGGATTATAACCCTTCTCTCTAAGTTACCACCATGTCCCTCTCCACCTAGAGGCTATCACACTTTTCCTAGAGTGTATCTCTATTTCCTTGTAGTTTATCCATCTCCCATGTTAACTTTTGATTCTTTCATAGTGGTCAAGCCAACCTCACCTCTAATCCCTCCTCCTCGCCACTCTCTATGCTTATTGAGATCCTTCTGGTTACCCTTGCAATGGCATGTATGTTTGTTTCTATCCTCCCCAATAATAGCCTAATGATCTTGAACTAGTGCTTGACCCACTTCTACTACTACTGCTCCTACTACTACCACCCCCCCTACAACTCTAAAGCTCCTACTCCTTCCTCATCCTCCTCTCCCTCCTCCACCTCCATCTCTATGTGCTAACTATGAATCCTCAACATCTCTCTAACCTCCAATTCCACTACTAGATCCATGTAGGATCGATATCCTCCTCATCACACCATTCCTGCTCCTCCATTATGTTTCCTCACCTCTCTCATAACTTATTGGGTGCAATCTTGTAATAAGCCTTATCACGGCACTATTAACTTGAGTGGTACATACTCCCTCCACCATCACCTATATGTTGGCTGAATAGGTGGAAAATAAGTTCACCAAAATAGGAATGATAATTAGGGGGTACAATGGACCTATTTCTCACTAATTCATTAGGAAATGAGATCCCCACAAAGAATTGACTAACAAAACTTAGGTAAATAAACTCAATGTGAGAATCTTCAAATTTCCTTATGCTTTGAGGATGGGGGTCAAGGTCAAACAAAACATTTGGGAGAAAAACTAAAAATAGAAAATCAACCAAATTATTCCAATTCAAACTTGAAACAACAATATTAAACTCAATATTAGCAGAACCAGAAAACTGATTGTACATCTGAGAAGGACAGAAAGGTGTTTACTAGTCACCCAAAGTTAGTTTTTGAAGGAAAAGTAGGACTCATTCACCCATGGGTGAATGGGTCTTTTGTCAGGGTTTAATCTTTCAGGAGCCTCTAATGCTAATCTGTAGCTTCTGATTTGTCCAAGTTTTAGTGTTAGAAAGTAAAACATCATGTTCTGTAGGTTAGATCCTATGATTTGACAACTTTTCCAATCTTGCACTTCAAGAGGTCTTCAATCCTTCTTCAACCTAAATCTGCAACACACACAAGAGCAATTTTTTTTTTTGTTTTTGGTGAATGGGGGTTTGCCTTGGTCAAACCCCATTTTGGTAATCAAACCTTGAAATGAAATAAAGAATGAAAGAGGGAATAAAGAATGAACAATGCTATGTTACCACTTAAAAAAACCTTGGATAAATTTTTGTAAGGGAGATCTTGGAAGGTCTACAACTTGCATGAAATGAATTCAATGGATGTGGATCTTGATACTTGAAATAATGCTTTGAATGCTTGAACTTGATCTTGAAACCTACATCACAATGTTAGCTCCAAAGGCATGCATGATGCAAGAGACTTTGACATTATGATTGGATCTTTAATTCTACAATAAATCTTTGATACATCTTCTTGTGACCAATGACACAGTATAGGTTAACTACACTTGATCCATACAAATTTGTAGCATACTTAAGCCACTAAGCTTCAATCCCAATAAAATATTCAATGTAAACAAAGAGAAGAAGCCGTTGAAACTATCATAATAAAACATGAAATCTTGACAAACATCTATTCTAAGAAATTTAAATTTATCATATTGGGGGAGTGGTGTCACATTGATGTGGAATGTTGACCCTTTCCCAATCCCTTGGATAATATGAGCCTTTCTAATTGATTTTATTGATTAAAATCGATTGAAACTGATGAAAAGGATGAATGAAAGCATGATTAAAGATAGATTAACATGATAAAAGATATGATGATCAGTGTCAATGTATGCAAAGCTATTCTAAATGTATGCAATATTTAAAGATGCAAGTCCTAGATTTGAAATATGCTAAATGGATGTAACTAAGTTACCATGGAAGCCATTAACGAATGGTCTAAACTAATAATGCATGTAAATTAATCCAAATTGATTTTAAACATAAAACATGGATGAAAATGAGAGTGAATTTAAACAACATAAGTTTTCTATGAAAGGGTGGATCCCTATTCAATAGATGCAAAATCTATTTATAGAATAGACAAAAAGAAACCGATGGTCAAGATTGAAAGAATCAATCAATGGTCAAGATGGAAAGAAGATGAAGGCATGGATCATGGATTCCCATCAAGGGTTGAGAATGCAAGATGATATTTAATCAAGGGCTCACAATCATGCAAAGAAGCACTCTTTCAAAACTTTCTCAAGAAGTTTGTTGAAAGTCTGTTACAAGGAAGAATGTTCTTTTTTTCAAATGAGTGAAGAGGGAAAGAATATTCCATGAGAATATTCCCTTTTTGGAGGAATATGCAAAGGATGAATATTCTTAAGGAATATTCCCTTACAAGTGGGAGAGTTAGAATTAATTAGTAGAGTTAGAATTAATTAGTAATTTGATAATTAAAACAAAGTTTCAATTATGCAAATTAGAGGAATTTAAGGTATCCATTAAGTAATTAGTTTATTTAATGAAAAATGATCAAAATGACATTTAATTAAATAATTAAGATTATTTAATTAAATGAGAGGAATTAGGCTATTAAAATTAAATATTTTGATCTATCCAATTTAATAGGACAAAATTTTAGCATGAAAGGGGGAGGAATTAACCTAATTAGCTTAATCAGATTAATAGATGAAAATGATGTATTTAATTAAATAGCTAGTCTAATTTAATCAAAAAAGTGAAAAGAGGATGGTTTTCAAGATGAAATGATGTTAGTATATCAAATGTCAATGTGTAATACCATTCAAGACATTTTTAAGTATCTACATTTTTTCCCTCTTTAAAGCGAGGTACCTATTAGGTCGGTTCAAAGACTGGCGCTTTTTCGGATTAAAACTGCTGCTCAAATCTTAAAAAATCCAATTTTTTGGATGCTCCACTGTTGCCCTAGTGGAAGGAATAAGTTGGTTCCCCACCCCTCAAGAGATCGGGCAAAAAATTTGAATTTCGGGTTGATCTCTCGACAAAGGTGAACCATTGATTCAGGGGTCTCAAAAGGCTCCAAGATGTGAAAATATGCTAAAAAATGCAAAAAAATGTGTAAAATAAGCTTCATTAGGCAATAATTGATGAAATTGGTGATAAACCCTAGATGCGCTCTTAAATTAGGGAAAAAAACCCTAATTTACAAGTTTAAATATGAGCTAAAGGGTCACTTTCAAGTCATTTGTGCATTCACACTTTAAAGAGATGTTGTAGTTTGAGATATGACCTCCTATGAAATGGCGCAACACATGCTCCCATGACATATTTATGACTGATTTTGAGAGTACCAGAGGCCTCCAGGCGCAAGACCAATGGGACACAATCTGAAATTTTTCTCGTGCTTTTGACTTTTTGATGCATTTATTAGGTGTTGAAAATAAGCCTAGGTTGGTGTCGCTATATTGCAACACTATTTAGATTTTCGGTGACACTTTTTTTGCTTTTAGCGATTCCATTGTAAATGGTGATGCTTCTCACAATTTGAAATTAGGGTTTGTAGATTTCAAATTGCGATGCACATGTGATGAGCAACACTTTACTCAATTTTCAATTTAGAATTAGGGTTTTTTAATTTCAAATCGTGATGCCTTCGTATATAGTGACATTAGTCACAATTTCGAAATTGGAAGGATCAAGCATCACTATTTGGAATTTGAATTATGGTGATGCTATGGTAAATAGAAACACCTTTTTCATTTTTTGGGTAAAAACTTCCATAATTAATCGATTTTAGTCAAATGTCGATGTTGTGTGCTTCTTGGATGTAGGAGGTCATCCAACCCTTGATGTCACGTGAGCACTAGCCCACTATACTACTGTATTGGATGATTTGGATAAGCTTTGAGAGGAGCACCTTGGTGAGATTAAACTATGGTATGTTTCATATATGCCCATTGTGAGGATCCATTGAGCGATGATGACAACATTATGTGAGTGATCACATAGAAAGATTCCATCCTTTCACTTACCCACTCGCGAGGTGATGGTTACATTAGAGGATGTATGGCAGATACTTTGGTTGCCGATCCATGGAGATTGTATGATTTATGATCCTGATGTGTGTTATGATGCCTACCACAAGGTTCTTTATCAAGGAATTGTTGTCCTGGTGAATTCACAGATTGACCTCGAGATGTATAGAGGATACTCGTCAATTTTCAGACTGATAGTCAGTGCAATGATTTCAGGGATCATTTCCCTAGACTGACAAAGTAGGGGATTCAATCTTGGATGGGGGCTGGTATAACACCGCATGATCTATGGGAGGCCTTAGTATGCATGGGGGCTAGTGATGCTAGCCTTTCTTTATCATGATATGCACCAGTTCGTGTACTATGATGGTAGAGCTATCAATGCAAGAATCACACTCTTTCATATATGAGCATGGCAGCACATTTTTGTGCTCTGACCGATTGTCCACATGGTGTATGTGGATCCTAATAATCTAGTGGTTTACAGGTATAGGGGGGCCATCACACTACATCATGTAGGCCAACTAGAGATCCCCTATTGGAGGAGAGTCATTGATGAGATGACGGTGTTCAAATGGTGATCGTGGCTATAGATGCCACCTTGGTACGATGATTTGCAACAACTCTTCTTTGCTCATCAAACCTATTACATTCAAGGTCGAGAGCATATGATGATCGAGTTGTACCTTCCAAACAAGGTTTCTCGACAATTTGGGAAAGACAAAAGACATGCTAGATGATTAGTATATTTCCATATTTGTGAGATCAACACAGGAGGCAACTTCAGGGCCAATGATACAACCCCATGAGGTGATTGAGGGTTATATAAAACTAGTTACCAGACCATGGGTCTATGATGAGGGGCATGTTGATGCTTAGACTACACTTGCATATGATGTTTGGTTTGTGCCCCCTCCCAGACTTATAGATCCAGTGGGAATTCCTCCTCGAGGGAGGCCAAGAGGGAGGGGAGCAGGCAAAGGATGAGGCCAACAGTAGGATGGGCATGGCAAAGGACAAGGCAGAGGATAGGATGGCTAGGATGGTTAGCACCATGATGGATAGGTCCTCAGTGTACCTCCACCACCACCTCCACTACATCAACAACCAGTGATACAACATCCATCGATACTGTAGCCACCACCGAGGCTAGATCCCCAAGATGCATAGATACATCAATTGATACAACAGTTGTTGGTAGTGTTAATTGAATGAGATGAAGCTCGACAGTAGGTTATGATAGTTACAAAAGACAGAGACCATGAGCATCATATTAGACAAACATCTGATGTTCAGTTGGCATAGGAGGTCGGTCGGTGATAAGAATTAGAGGCTATCTCTCAACAGTAGTCTCAACAGGCACAAGGGCTAGTGGGACAGACAGTGTCAGCGCAACTATATGTGTCAGCAAGGGAGGAGATGGCATATTGGTTGACACTGTACTACAGAGACGTCTCTCCACACCATTGAAAACTTGATTTTGAGCACCGGAGCCAGGTGTAGCTGAGTGCCTCCACCTTTGTTAGGCAGCCAAGAGATGGTGACAAAGACAGCCAGGGATAGACCCCTCCTCAATTTTGCAGACACCTTTTTGATATACATCCTAATTTTGTATACATGTATACAATCATTGGCTTATTTTTGATAGCCTCTTCCATATGTATATTTGATGATAGTTATACACATTGATTCAGATATTTGTATTATGATAGTCATTTTTTTACATATACATGAGATGATACGGAATTATGATGTGATGCATTTTATTTCATGCTTTATGGATGTTTGGATGCAAATATTATGATGTGATGTTATGTTTTATGTATGATATGTAATGCTTAATGAGATGGATGCAATGATATGGATGTGTTATCTTCTTTTTTAATATCTTTTTATGATATGCAGATGATATGATATGCTTATGTGGTATGTATGGATGGATTGATTTCTTTTTGTATACTTTTCCCATAAAATTTATGATGTTATTATGATACATGTATGTATATGGATGATGCATATGATATAGATGTTATGAATCATTATGCAATACATTAAGATGCTTAGAATAACAAATCTATATTATCCAAAACAACTTAAATGATAATGATGATGTAGTAGATTATGCTTCCTTTTATTATGATGATATGCCATTGTGATGCAAGATGTATGCATGCTAGTGATTTGTGGATGCATGATTATGGTTTTTTTGAATGTCATGATACTAGGTTAGCGTGGAAAGAAGATAGAACAATAAAATAATTTGACCATTGATTCGAAGATTGATTCAAAAGTCCAACAAGTCTATGATCCAGCGAGACTTTATTAGATGATAGTGATGAGATGGATGATTTTGATCATATCTTGGGATTGGGATTTTCCGTCATTCCTTATGTTTGATATAACACATAGAAACCATGCATCATGGTATTGAAAACTAGGATGGTGTTGTATCTAGTGTGATGGACTTTGACTCTACAAACAGATAGGATAGTTCTTGTTCACACCTTGACATACAAAAACTTCATCAAGATTGTAGCTTAACAGTTTAAAATATATCAAACCAAAGCATATGCAATAGTAGACAATCTATTCAAAATGACTTCCCTACACACAACTAAGTATGCACCAAGATTACTTTACAAGAACACCCACAAGCACAAAAATTGAAAAAATAATGATCGATGCCCCATTCCTTTCTCTCTAGATTGTTGATACATCATTGAGAGGTCCTTGGAATGGGTCATTGAGATAAAGTACTATAAGGTTTCACCTTCAGGCATTGATAATTGTTATGCTCCTGATCCGTAGCTTTTTGTGACGACAAATGGACCTAACCGGTTAAGCTCAAACTTTCCTTTACTATCTTGATCTAGAAGATTTTTTTGATTTTGCTTTAGGACAAGATCCCCTACCTCGAAAGACCAACTTTGATCTTGTTGTTATAGTTCTATTTTAGTCAATTTAAATATGCTTGCAAATGATTAAGGGCATCAGGATTCTGCTCATCTAGGAATTCTAGCTCATTAAGCTGAGATAATTTATACTCTTCATCAGTGATCAGATTTTATAGTGACACTCATAGCGAGGCAAGCTCAACCTCAATAGGCAAGATGACTTCTAATCCGTAGACCAAGGAGAAAGGGTTTGTACCTGTAGGTGTGCAAATACTAGTTTGATAGGCCCAAAGGGCAAGATTTAACTACAGATGCTAGTCACAACAAGCTTCATTGATCATTTTATTTAGGATTTTTAGAATGGTCTTATTTGTAGCCTCAGCTTGACCATTTCCCTAGGGGTAATACAGGGTAGAGAATCGATGTTGGATGTTAAACTATTGGTATAGCTCTTTCACATCTATTCTTGAAGGGTGTTCCATTATCGAAGATAAGGGCTTGCGGAACACCATAATGACATATAAGGTAATTTAGTATATATTTGTTAATTTGCTTCCTTGTTATGTAGGTCATATGAATAGCTTCCACCCACTTGGTAAAGTACTCAATGGCTATGATGATGAATTTATGGCCATTAGATGAGGTGGGAGTATTTTTTTCCTATGAGGTCAAGCCCCCACTACAAGAAAGGCCAAGGTGTGACCATTGGTTATAACTCTTGAGTTGGGGTGTGAATAAGATCTCCATGTTGTTATCCTGGACACACTTTTGCATGTACTGATGAGTTTATCTTTCCATGGTTGGCTAGTAGTACCCATCCTTAATAGTTTCTTAGCTAAAGTGATAACGCTAGAAGGGGAACCTCGTATGCCATTATGTACTTCTATTAAGGCAGTCAAGGCTTCCTCTTGGTTAAGGCATCGTATTAATTTCCCCTCGATGGTTTGGTGGTATAAGGTATTACCTAGGATCACGAATCAGGATGCCTTTTTAACAAAGGTCCTTTTAAGGTTGGAGGTGATCTTAGTTCGGAGGGTTCCTCTACTGGTATGATCACGAATACAGGGTAGAGAATCGATGTTGGATGTTAGGGATTTCGAAAGCTAGTATGATAAGTTTTTCTACCAAGAATTCACATTAGAGGATGTTGTGTGACATGTCTAACAGTGATCCAATTGTCGCCATGGCATCTACTGCTCGATTGTTCATCATCCTTGGTTTGGTAATCGTCATTGACTTGTTTGAAAATCAATTGTGAGTCTCCATAGACTTTTAACTCTTGGATCTGCCATTGAATTGCTATCCTTAACCCCGTTATGAGAGCTTTATACTCGGAAATGCTATTAGTACATGAAAATGATAGCCAGTGTGACTTTGGAATACAATCACCTTGAGGGGTGATAAAGAGAATACCTACCCCTAATCCATGTTGGGTGAATGATCCATCAAAGTACATTTTCCATTGACTTGTTGTATTGAAAAGGAACACTAATTCATCAATAAATTCAGATATCAAAGGATTCTCTGCATAGATAGGTGCTTCTGCTAGTTGGTCCACAATCACTTGTCCTTTGATTTCCTTGTGCTCCACATACTCTATGTCAAATTCAATCAAGATAATTACCCATTTGGCCATTCACCCAATGAGATTTGCTTTGGATAACAATTATTTCAATGTGTTGATCTTTGCAATAAGCTTAATTTGATGTGACAACATGTAATGTCTAAATTTTTTTGAAGAAAAAACCACCACTAAGAATGCTTTCTCAATGGATGAGTAATTCATTTCATAGCCTACCAAGGTCCTACTGATGTAATAGATGGCCCTTTCTTTTCCCGATTCATCATGTTGGGCTAGAAGAGCACCTAGTGTTGTTGATGTTGTTGATATATATAGGATCAATGGCTTGTTCAGTATCGACAACATGAGCACTAGAGATGTCAATAGGTAGTCCTTGATCTACTAGAAGGCTTTATGACACTTCTCATCCCACTTGTAAGTTATTCCCTTATGAAGGAAGTGTGAGAAAGGGTGAATTTTATTTGATAATTGCAATATGAATCTTCTAATGGAGTGCAACCTTCCTTGTAACCCTCTCATCTATTTTAATGTTTGCAGCGGTTCCATGTCTAGGATGGCTTTCACTTTTGGTGGATCAATATCTATCCCTCTTTCTGACATGATGTAGCCAAGAGGTTTCCTTGATGTAACCCCAAAGACACTTTTTTAGGTTCATTCGTCTCTTAGACTATTTGAGCCTATCGAAGATGGGTCCCAATACCTCTATGTGCTCACTCCTTTTCTTTGATTTGGCCAAAATATCATCCACACAATATTCAACTATTTTGTGGATCATATCATGAAAGATGAGGGTCATTTCTCTTTGATAGGTCGCCCCTACATTCTTCAGCCCAAATGGCATCATGTTCCCACAATATGTTCCCCATGGAAAAGTGAATGCAGTTTTGTGTTGATCCTCCTTGGCAATCATGATCTAATTATAGCCTGAGAAGCCATCCATTAGTGATATCATTTCATGTCCAGTTGTTAAATCAACGATGATTTCAATGTTAGGAAGAGGGAAATCATCCTTCAGACATGCTTTGTTTAAGTCTCTGAAATGTATGCATATTATGATGCCCCCAGTGGGTTTAGATATCGGTACCAAGTTGGAAACCCACTCAAGATAATCAATCAGTCAGATAAATCTAACGTCAAGAATCTTTTGTAATTCAAGTCTTACCAAGAGTGCAATTTGAGGATGCACCTTTCTTAATTTTTACTTCACTGTTTTGACTTCATGATAGACTGCTAAATGATGCACAACTACTTTTGGATCAAGGTCTGGAATATATGTGTATGACCATGAAAATTTGTTTATTCACTCTTTCAGGAATGTTGCTTGGTTTTTTTGTTCTTCATCTAACAAGGATTCAATATAAAAGGTTATCTTTGGTGCCTCCTCTGTTTTGACATTTACTGGAGTAGCCTTCTTTGCTAGAATTGTTGACCTTTTTGGATGCATTACACTAAGGAGGAGATTGAATCCCTCATCCTTGGGCACCTCAAAGAGGTTTTCACCATCAGAAGCATCCTTTCTTTTTACTATTTTAGGGTCAGAAAGTGCCAAAGTGTGGTTTTCACTCAAAGATCTACATGTTATTTTCATGTCATCCATTTTGTGACTAAAGGATTCAATCATCTTCCCATAGTATGCCTATGTATCTAGATCTCTATCAAAACCAACTTTTTTATCTCCCCATGGTAAGTTGTCATGGATTCCCATGAATTCTAAGATTGCTTCATTGTTTTCGAATAAATCTAGAATCGGTGGTCCTTGTTGGTCCCAGTCAATGAGTTGAGGGTATACTAGGCTTATTTTAGTGGTTTGGTCATTTGGGGTGAAAGATGTTGTGGATATCATAAAAAGGGAGTTATTCTGAAATAGGTCATCAACATCGAGGGGGAAATCATCAAGGGTAGTATCATGCGATGTGGGTAACCAAGAGGAAGCCTCAACCCATTTAGTAGAAGTACCTTTGCCAAGAATGGTAACCTTACTAGTAGTACATCATAATCCAAGATTCTTTGGATGTATCTTAGGAATGATGGGTTTGTGCAAACCATTATCATTTTGTCCCATATTTTCATTCTTGTTGTACCCCCATTCCTTCTTTTTCATCCTCCATGGGAAGAATGCGTGCAGGTCGATCATCTTGATAGAGTAATTTAGAGACATCTTCTTTGTTTAAGTCTCCCCACTTGGTGAAAGTGATAGAGTCAAGTTTTAGTGTTTCAACCACTTTGTTAATAGGTGTGGGATTCCCATGAGATTTGGGGGAAAAAGGTAACTCATCCAACACAAAAGTGTCCTTATATAGTTTATAAGCTCCACAACCATCATCTTGGATCAGTACTTTGATGTCAGGAATGTTCTGCACAATAGGTATTTTGGCTTATGAGGTAGATGCAAGGGATGATGGGTCAAAAAATGAGGATGAGGGTGTAGGGTCTTCATCATTCTTGGGTATTTGGAGGATCTTGTAGAAATTGGCCTCAATTTTTTTGCAACAGTAGAAAGGCTTAGGATCTCCATGGATAGTAACTTATCTGTCCTCAAAAGGAAATTTTACATATTGGTTATAGGTCGAAGCTACAAATTTTAGGACATGAATGCATGGTCAACCAAGCAAGATGTTGTAGGGGAGATCAAGGTCTAACACTTGGCATGTCGTCTTAGCAATGACAGGTCCCACTTGGATGGGTAGTGTGATGATCCCTTGTGATACCCAGTCTTGATTGCCATAAGATCAAATGGTTGCACTTTTTTCTTTCTCAATAGCATCCTTTGATAATCCCACCTTTTTTATCAATTGAAGGGTGTAAATTTTGAGACCAACACCTCCATCTACTAAGACTCTTTTAAATTTATTCTTATGAACAATAACCTCAATATGTAAGGCACAATTGTGAGATGGTTGTAGGGGTAGGTCTTGTTTTGAGAAGGTGAGAAGATGAGGGGTAGTGATGTGCCCTACCCTAGCTTGAAACTGATTTGTATCAATATTTTTGGGGATGAAGGAAGAAGATAAACCATTTTCTAATATTTCCCTGTGTGTAAGGGATAACCTCAATAGTTCCAAGATTGAGATCTGTGTGGGGGTCTTCTTTAGCTTATCAAGTAGACTGTAGTTACTAGGGTTGGATGTTGGAAATGTAGGTTGTGCCCTAGGTTGGGATGAGGCTCCTTGGATGGTAACCTTTCCATGTCGTGTGGTGACTCCACACTCTACACTAGGTCCTTTGATGGTAATGATAGTGATGGAATTGTCACAAAATGAAACTACATTGGAATAGATATGCTGCATGTTACTGTAAGTTTTCCCTTTTCCATTGTAATTCTCTTTGTTGTGATCTGGCATAGGGTTCTTGTATATCTTGAGATCCTGGTTGCTGACTGGTACTTCAACAGATATGTCTTAGTTTTCTATAAGATCTTGGATAACATTTTTGAGCCTCATACAATTGGATATATTGTGTCCCTTAATTTTTTTAAAGTCACAAAGATCTTTTTCATTGTACCAAGGAGGTTTATCTTGTGGTTCTTGGCAGTTTTCAAAATTGGGAAGCATGATCAAGTTTGAATCTACCAATTTCTTCATGATGGATTCAATAGGTTCCCCCAATTGTGTGTATTTACATATAGGATAGTTGTTCTGATTGGGGGTTCATCTTTGTTGAGTTTTGGTGTTGTTGACTTGATTATTATGTGGTGGTGATGTTGTTTGTTATATGGTTGGTTGAGTGTTAGTTTTTTGATTGGTGTTTTTCCTAGGAGCACTTATAACCACTTTAGCATCCACCACACCATCATTTCATCACATTCTTGTTCTTAGCCCAAACACAATGCTTATCATTTCAACTAGTTGATGGGCAGTTGTCTTTGTATGCTTATGTATTTCCTTGTGATATTAGAGTGTGCTTGATGTTGAGGGCTCTAGGGACACACTCATCATAGGTGGTGATGCACTGAATTTTTAAGTGGAAGGATAGATCGAGATCGACATTTTCTATGATGATCCCCACTTGTTGTTCATTGGGAATGGGCCACTTGTTCTTGCTATCTCTTTGCCTCTATCATTGTAAGAAATTGGTGAAGGATTCTCCTTTTTTTTTTCTTGAGAGTATACAACTCTTCTAAGCTTACGTCCACATCAAGATTAAAGGAGAAGTGATCTATGAATTTATCGGTGATTTCTTGGAAAGTTTTGATACCTGGAGGCAATTGAGAAAACTAGTCGATGGCTAGGCTTGTCAAGCTTTGTGGAAAGAGGCACATCAAATAAGAATCATTGTAGGCCACCTCCATACACACGAAATTAAACTCTTTGACATGGTCCACAATATTTCCTCTCCCTTTGTAATTATCAAATTTGGGGACCTCAAAACGAGGAGGGAAAGGTATCATTACGATGTTTCTATCGAATATATAGGGACATAGGTTTTCCTGTGCATGGGGCTTCCTTATTTTTCCCATTTTCATTTCCTACATTTGTTGCATTAGTGACTTGAGTTGTGATTGCACATCGTCTTGCGGGTTTGGTGGAGGAACATATGTTGCATATTGTGGGATGGAAGGTGGATTTTATGTGGGATTCTGATAGGATGGGGTGTTGTATGGTGAGTATGGTGGTGTAGGATATTGTGATAGTGGTGGTGGTGGAGGCGTATATCTTCCTAACATGTTTGGATTGATGATGTTCTATTGAGGGTTATAGTATAACCTTTGTTGTTGTTGGGAATACTATTGGGATTGATGTTGAGCTTGTTGCTATTATTGGGCCACTAGGGCTTCTTGTTGTTGTTGTTGGGCCATGAGGGCTTGTTGTTGGGCTTTCTATTTTTGTTGTGCTTCTAAGGTTTCTTGTTGTTGTTGTGTTGCTAAGGCTACTCATTGTTGTTGTTGTGCTACTAGGGCTAATTGTTGTGATTTCTATTTTTGTTGGGCTGCTAGGGTTGCTTGTTGTGCTTGATGTTATTGTTGTGATGCTAGGGCCACTTTTTGTGCTTGTTGTGCTTGTTGTTGTTGTTGTTGTGCTACTAGGGCTGCTTGTTGTGCTTGTTGTTGTTTTTCTTGTTGTTCTAGTAGGGATGCTTGTTGTTCTTGCTATTTTTGTAAGGCTTGTTGATAGGCATTTGTGCTTGTTGTAAAGCTAGAACATGCGATTGTAATGTAGGTTCGCTTGGTTTTAGGGACATATGTGAAGGGTTTTGGGTGTATATGGTTTGAGTGGGTTGTGGGTTGATGAGAAAAAGTTGGGAGTTGTCTTGGTTTCACATTCCTTGTAAAATGGTGGATTGGGGGAATTTAAGATTGAGGTCCCATTTGATTTTGCATGATGTGAGGGACCAATGGTAAAGATGAAGATGGTGCCATTTGGTATTATGATGACAATTGCATATTAGGATCTCAAGTCAACTGATTGAAAGGGTCCCCTTGACTAATAGGTAGGGGGTTCCCTTGTTGTATTTGAGGTGGGATCAAGATATTACCTTGGTTGCTAGGATTTGTAACCAAGGTGTTGTTTTGATTTGGGTTGATGATGGATGGGATAGATGTGTTTTGTGAAACCAATGGGTTTGATGTGACAACGGGGTGATTGGATGATCATGCCCTTGTTTGCATTAAGGGTTGATTTTGCATAAGAGTGTTGACATACACTGGTTGGCCGATTTGAGATACTTGGCCCATATTACCTTGCATGATGTTGGGCACATTTGCGGTACTTGTGGGGATAGAAGAGGATGGTTTCCCTTGAAATGTTGAGGTTGTTATGGATTCATGAAGAGTAAGTGGTTTATGCAGATATAGGGGGTGTTCGAGAATGTGACGAGCACCAAATGTAGGTGTCCAAATGGTGTTTTGGGGAGGATTGGTGTTTAGAGTACCCACAAGTGTGTTGCTTTCCAAAGGATGAGTGTGACCAAAGTCCTTAGCAAGACTACCTTCAAGACTAGGAGTCAGCATTTAGCTTGGCCCTAGTGATGGATTTGATTGAAGCATGGATATGTCAAGCCTTGTGTCAAGTTTTGAGTGGAAAAATATGGACGAAATGAAGTCATTGTTTCTAAGTCTTGATGTTATTTATTATATTCAAGGATTTCTTCTTTGGTAAGCTCAAATGGATTGTTTGTAATGTCTTCTACCTCATATGGTCCTACCGGATCTTGGATTTGTTGTGTGGGGGTAGAATGACCTTGCGGATCAAATTCTTGAGGGTTGGTGTCACTAATGGTGGATAGGACTTTGGTTTTCTCCATGATTCTCTTATGTTGTGATATTTTTTTACCATAAATTTTGGGTCACCTATGGGAGAGTTATGTTGAGATCTGTAATTTTTAAACTCTCTAGTTGACTCAAATTTAGGTAAGAGGGCTCCTCTAAGTCATTTTAGAACAATGATGTGAGTGGGAGATTAAAAGATGAATGATATGGGAAGTGATTTTTTCAAACGTTTTGAGACAACAATTTTGACAAAGAGGTTTGATTGGTTTGATAAAGATGATAAGGAAATTGTAAATTTGTAAGGTAGACTCATGACCTTCAAGATAAACCAGTCCCCAAATGTGATAACTAACTTAACTAAATGTATGGAAAAGGATTCATTTTACACACAAAGTAGCTAAGTTAGGGTTTGGGTTAATGATGTCTAAGTCCAATGTGTTGGTGTGTTCAAAATTTTACAAAGGTTGGTGAAGTGAAAAGGTGAATGATAATAAGGTGTCGATGAAATGTTTGACCCAAAATATAAACCTAGAGTGAACCTTTATTTTTCAAGACCAAGGTAATGAGAAAAATGCTATACCTCTAAAGTGACCTAAACCCAAAAGATCAATGTTGATTTTAAATGATAAGGACAATTTGGACATATAAATTTGGGTCGCCCAACAAAGGGAAAGAACAAAAATTTCTTATCAAGTTGTCCCAATTGCGGTAAAGATTTAAGGCTTGTTTTCTGATAAACTTTAATCTATGGTGTCTACATTTGAAATGATTGACTGTGGACCTTCGTTTGGGGATTTTGATTTTGTGGGAGATCATGATGATAAGCACAATATTTTGAAAATAGGATATCTATCGCCATGCCAGAGGTGGTAATACATGCCTTTCAGCCAAAATATCAATTTTCCACTCTTATTTGTCGAGGATTATTGTTGCATTTCTCCACTGGCTTGGTGTTTCTTTTGTCTCAAACATAAAGCTCCTTAAACTACTAATTATATGTATTTTTTATCCTTCAATCAGTTCAAATTTTGGTTGTATGATAGCTAGCATAAGGTTTGGTTGTTCAACCAGAGTGATTAGATGCCAAATGGTCATGTGTGGGGTTCAATTTGTCAACCTATCTTGCTTAAATGAGTTTATTTTTACCACAAAAACTTTTCTTGCTTAAGTTTCAAAATAAATTTTTATGTCAAAAACATCATTCATTTGACAAGGTCCTTTGTGCGAAACTTATGAAGTTAGAGTCATAGTTGCCTAGGTTGACTTTGGGAAGTATGGATGTAGATATAAACCAAAATATTCAGAAGTCGCTAAGGAAAAAAATCCTTAGTACAAGAATCAATATTAAAGCCTTTCAAATGGTATCCATGCTTAAACCAAAGGGTTTGAAATTTTGAGAGAACTTGTTGATGTTTGTTTGCAACATTTTTGGAACCAAGCAATTGTTTAACTGACTCACAAGCATTTACAATCCTAGTTGAAATGGAGGTTCTTTTGATGAGCTTGCCTCATGCTCTTCATAGTAAAAGAGACGATTTTACATGTAATTAAGGAAATAGTGTAGAGGTATGTTAAAATTGAATTCTTAACCTCTACACTTTAACCAAAATCGGACATGGCAAGTAACTTCCTGGAATCCAAGTTCCAATGCATCACTTCAAAGAACTCATTGGATGGACAAGTTGGCAACTAAAAACAAAGGCTTTTAATGACCATATTTTAGATAAACCAATGCATATACATGTGATGATTCACTCAATTAAGAGGCCTTCCAACCCTTAGAAACATCTAAGGGTTTTGATGTATCACACAGATACTAGGGGAGACATTTTTCAGTATAAGACAACAACACTAGCTGGTCAATGACTTTCATCACACCAAATATTTATATAGTAGACCGAAATGAAAGCACCACTTAGGTTTTTCCCTTTTACAAGCTAGGAGGTATGCCCTCTAAAGGTAACATAGATTGTGAAGCTTAAAATTATTTTCGTCACCCAAGATTGCCGAAGGGCTCAAGGGGAGAGGATAAGCACTTCCAAGAAGAAAATTATACTTTTGTGTTTCTCTTCACCCAAAATCACACGAAGCACAAGGGGAGAGGATACACACAAAAAGCACACGTAAGCAAATCAGACACACGCTCATTTTAACTTTGACAAGCATAATGACTTTGTGTTAAGCACCAAATGAAGTGTTTAGATTTTTTTGTTCAATTTTAAACCTGATATTGCAAAATGAGGATATAAGGGTTCAGTTTTAACCAAATTTGAATGTTTAATTTCAAAACCAAGGGAGATTTATTTGGTCCTAAAATGTGAAATAAAGCATCATAAAATGGGTTATAATTGCCCCATAAGTGTAAAAACACTTGTTACAATATATAATCAAATGATGATATGCTCCTTCACTTCAAATTTTATTGCCCAAACCTGCAAAAGTAGTTAGCCTAAAAAACAAAAACCAAAAGTCAATGACATGTTAGCAATCAGGTGAAATAAAACAAATAAAACACCTGCCAAAATTCAGTTTCTATTTAGTTTACCAGTAAAAAGAATTGCTATTTATGAAGGCGTCACTCTGGTGAGAAAAAGACTCACTCTATAGTAAAACATGGATGATGATGGTGTCGCTATATTTGAGGCATCGCTATTTTCAAATCTTTGATACCTTCAAAAAGTATTAGTGTCGCTATTTTTAATAGGTATCACTGGATTTAAATGGGAATTGCTATAATTCTTAGAATGGAATCACTATATGGTGACGCCTAACAAAGGTGTCGTTGTAGACTCAGAAAGCGTCATTGTACCTACAAGATCTAGAAAACAAGAATCTAAAGAGAAATTTATCAGATTTGATGAGTTTTGCCCTCCTAGCGCCAAAATGTGACCAATGACATAGTATAGTTTAACTACACTTGATTCATATAGATTCGAGGCATACTTAAGCCACTAAGCATCAATCCCAATAAGATAATCAATGTAAAAAATAAAAGAAGCCATTAAAACTATCATTCTAAAACATGAAATATTGACAAACATCTATTCTAAGACATTGAAATTTATCCTTTTGGGGGAGTGGTGTTGCATTGACGTGGAATGGAGACCCTTTCCCAATCCCCTGGATAATATGATTCTTTCCAATCGATTTTATTGATTAAAATCAATTGAAATTGATGAAAAGGATGAATGAAAGCATGATTAAAGCTAGATTGACATGATAAAATCTAAGATGATCGATGTAGATGTATGCAAAGCTATTCTAAATGTATACAATATTTAAAGATGCAAGTCCTAGATTTGGAATATACTAAATGGATGCAACTAAGTTATCATGGAGGCCATTAATGGATGCTCTAAGCAGATAATGCATGTAAATTAATCTAAAATGCTTTTAAACATAAAACATGGATGCAAATGAGAGTTATTTTCAACATCATAAGTTTTCTCTGAAAAGGTGGATCCCTATTCAATAGATGCAAGATCTATTTATAGAATAGGAAAAAAGAAACAAATGGTCAAGATTGAAAGAATCAATCAATGGTCACGATGGAAAGAAGATGGAGGCATGGATCATGGATTCCCATCAAGGGTTGAGAATGCAAGATGATATTTAATCAAGGGCTCACAATCATGCAAAGAAGCACACTTTCAAAACTTTCTCAAGAAGTTTGTTGAAAGTTTGTTACAAGGAAGAATATTCCTTTTTTTCAAATGAGTGAAGAGGAAAAGAATATTCCATGAGAATATTCCCTTTTTGGAGGAATGTGCAAAGGAGGAATATTCTCAAGGAATATTCCCTTGCAAGTGGGAGAGTTAGAATTAATTGCTAATTTGATAATTAAAAAAAAGTTTCAATTATGCAAATTAGAGGAATTTAAGATATCCATTAAATAATTAGTTTATTTAATGACAGAAGGATCAAAATGGCATTTAATTAAATGATTAAGATTATTTAATTAAATGAGAGGACTTAAGGTGTTAAAATTAAATATGTTGATCTATCCAATTTAATAGGATGAAAGGTTGGCATGAAAGGGTGAAGAATTAACCTAATTAGCTTAATCAAATTAGTAGATGAAAAGGATGTATTTAATTAAATAGCTAAGCTAATATAATCAAATAAGCAAAAAGAGGATGGATTTCAAGATGAAATTAGGTTAGTATATCATATGTCAGTGTGTAATACCATTCGGGACAAGTGTCTTCACTTCTCTTAATGCTCTCAATCATCAAATTTTCTCTTGTGAAATTTCTCTTGAAATCTCTAGATTTCTTAGATGAAACTTAGTGAAATAACCTTGTATTTATAGGTATGTATCCTTAATTTCCTGAAATTTAATTATTACAATCCGACATTGAAATATGGATTTGGGGACCTTAAAATTTTGCCAAAAACATATTTTAAATTTACGTCCAAAGGTCTAGGGAGGACCCATTCACCCATGGGTGAATGGGTCCTAGGTCCCTATTCTTGGAACACACATTGCTCAAGGTAAAGTGTTATGTATTGGCATTAATCATTGTCGAGTTTTCCCTTAAGAAAATATAATTCATTAGGATTGTAGTTGAATAAAAGGGATTATTAAGGCCTAATTAAGCTCAATTTAATTAAGAGGGCCCAAACAAGTGTGAAAATGTAAAGGGATACATTTTTCAACACTAAATTAAGGAATTATTAAGTCCATTTTTAATTAGGAGGACCCAAACAAGTGTGAAAATGTAAAGGGATACATTTTTCTACACTACATTTAGCCCCCACTTTAGTGAGAGGATGACCTTGCGTCAAACTCACACAAAGTAGACAATCAAGATAGGTCTAATTGTATAATTTTTGGAAGGATAAGATGGAAAAGATCAAGGAGGATGACCAAGCCCCCGAGATTTAAGATGTCATGGAAAAACCAACAAAGGCACAAGGAGACACATGACTATATTAAACACACACACACACACACACACACATATATATATATATAACAAGATACTCAATCATACAATGTCAAAGACTCAAAGAAAGAAAAAAAGAAAAGAAAAAAAAAGGGTGGATCAAGCCTCGACTATTTTTCTAACTCGATGTGGATCAAGTCTTAGCTATTTGTCCACAAAAATTTACAAGTGGAACCCGCTTTCAACTATGCAAACAACAATTCACACTCACACAAGCTAGTAAAATCCACTATCCACTAGGTGAGCCCCCAAGAGTGAAAAATGAGAGAATCTTATTAGGCTCCCATTCCATAACAAATTTATACCTCCGATAACTTAAATAAGGCACCACACAATATGAACTTTGAGCTTCATAAGGCTTAGCAAGTTGTGTTATGCTAAAAACTTATGAACAAAAATGGCTCCATTGGCAAGAAAGGTGTGTTATTCTTAGTGGCCATGAAAAAGGGTCGTAACTTTGAGCTTCACAAGGTTAGCAAGGTGCATTATGCTAAACACTATTTGTGATCCTATGTGATACCTTATACCACCAAAGAATCAAAGGGACATTACTATGATGTCTTAACCAAGAGGAATCCTTAACTGCTTTAACAAAAGTACACGATGTCATATGTAGTTCCCATTCTAGTGGTATGACTTTAACTAAGAAACTATTGAGGATGAGGTACTACTGTCCAACCATGGAAAGAGAATCCCATCACTATGTGTAGAAGTGTATCCAATGTCAACAACATGGAGATCTTATTTATGCTCCAGCTCAAGAGTTACAACCAATCATCACACCTTGTCCTTTCTCGTAGTGGGAGCTTGACCTCATAGGAAAAATCACTCCAACCTCATCCAGCAACCACAAGTTCATCATAACAGCCACTGAGTTATTTATCAAGTGGGCTGAAGCCATTCCTATGACCTACATAATGGGGAACAAAATTGCCAAGTTTATCCTAAATTACCTTATCTACCATTATGGTGCTCTACAAATCCTTATCTCAGAACATGGAACACCCTTCAAGAATTAGGATATGAAAGAGCTATGTCAAAGATTCAATGTCCAACATTGATTCTCTACCCCGTATTACCCCTAGGGCAATGGTCAAGATGAGGCTACAAATAAGACCATTCTAAAAATCCTAAAGAAAATGGTAAATGAAATTGGTCATGATTGGCATCTACAACTAAATCCTGCTCTCTAGGCCTATCAAACCAGTATCGGTATGCCTATGGGTGCAACCCCTTTCTCCATGGTCTATAGATCAGAAGCCATCTTGCCTATTAAGGTTGAGCTTCCATCACTGTGAGTCTCACTGCAAAATTTAATTACTGATGAAGAATGCAGAGTATCTCGGCTGAATGAGATAGAATTCCTGGATGAGTTTCATCTTGATGCTCTCAATCACTTGCAAGTATATCAAAATTTATTGAAACAAAGCTATAACAAGAAGATCAAATGCCAGTCTTTCCAGATAGGGGATCTTATCCTAAAGCAAAATCAAAAGAATCTTCCAGATCAGGATAGTAAAGGAAAGTTTGAGCCTAACTGGTTGGGTCCCTTTTTCCAACAAGTTATGGATCAGGAGCATATCAATTGTCAACACCTGAAGGTGAACCCTTGCAGAAACCAACCAACAACTTGCATCTTAAAAAAAAATTATGCCTAGTCTTGAAGGGTATAAATCTGAAAATATAGAAAAATAAAAAAAATGATCAAAATACAAAAACATGAGAAAAAAGGATTGAAAAAGAAAGAAAAAAAATCATCCTCTAGTGAAAACCACTTTGGTGGCGCTTTGGGAAAGTACCTTAGTGAAAACCTAGCAAACAGGTGTCTTGCGTAAATAAAGCACCTCCATTTATTCTTTGGTTCTTTATCCTATCATTCTTTGCATCACATTCATCCATCGCATCATTCATCCTATTTATTCCATCACCCATCTGTATCCATATCATAGCTTGGTATCGTGAAGTATTGTATCCCCTTTAGTACTACTTGACATATTCATAAGGTCAGTTTGTCCTACCCATATCGAGGTAGTCTATTATATCGCACTGAGGGAAATTCATTCTGGATCATATAAGGGTTCTTATATATCTTACGTTTATTGGAAATCTCATCGAAAATCCCAAAAACATTCATAAAACATCCATCATAAAATCTAAAAACACTTGCAAAATCAAAAAATCCAAAACATCCAAAACACATCAATATCCCTAAAAGGGTCAAAAATTGAAAATCCAAAAATAGTACCCTGTCAAACTATGGGTCTCTAAGCTTGAACATAGGCAAGGCCATCATTGATGTGCCCCTGAGATACCCTAGGTCAGTCTTTAGGAGTCTGTCATAATAAACTAGCATTCCCATCAACTGTTCATGTCTCATCGCCAATAAGTCACCAGTCAAACTACATGGTCTCTGCGTGTATAACGTAGGCAAGTCTAATCTTTGATCAGCCTCTGAGGCCACTATGATAGGTCTTTTAGGTTAGGTTCTTGGTCGGAAAACTCAAAAAATCCCTAAACATTCATATATCATAAAACACAAAAACATTTGAAAACTTAGAACACCAAAACATTTAAAAATTGAAAACCCAAAACATTAGAAAACATTAAAAAGACCTAAACAATCTCAAATATCTTAGAGAAAACCCTAAACAACCTCAAATAATCGAAAACCAAAACATTCACATAAAATTTTAAAAAGATCAAAAACAACATCAAAACATTTTCAAAATACCAAAAACATTGAAATATTCCAAAAAATCCAAAACCACCCATCCCATTTCGCTTTCACCCACAATAAAACCTCCATCCATAATAAATCAAATCATCATGTTCAACCTTTGGCAAAACAAGTATAAATCAAGTATAAAAATTCATAAAGTGAGAACCTAAGTGTCAAAATCTAAAATCTAAATCATAGGGAAACGATTCAATGAAGTTTGTATCGACTTATCACACACCTCATCCTAATCAAAACATCTGATCAACATGTCCTAGGATGAATCCTTCCTGCGATGGACATCAACATCAAAAATCACCGTAGCTATATCAAACTTGGTAAGAGATATAGATAACATTGATTGTTTGTCTCTGATATTTTCTTATGATTTATCTTATTGACCCATTTTGAGGACCTCCTGATGATGTCTATCAAAAAAATTTAGAGAGAAAGGAATGGGGCATCGATCATTATCTTTTGTCTGTTGTGCTTGTGGGTATTCTTGTAAAATAATATTGGTGCATACTTGCTTAGTTGTGTGTAGGGAAGTTGTTTGTAGTAAATTGTTGACTATTGTGTATTTTTTAGTCTGATATACTCTAAACTGCTAAAATACATTCCGAAGAGGTTTTCATATGTCAAGGTGTGAACAAGAACTATCCTATTTGTTTACAAAGTCAAATTCCATTACACTAGATACAACGTTGTCTTGTTTATTAATACTTTGATGCATCGTATCTATGTGTTATATCAAAAATAAGGAATGACAAAAAATATCAATCCAAAGATATGAGCAAATCATCATGCATCATGCATCACCATCTCTAATAAAGTCTTGGTGGATCATACACTTGTTGGATCTTTTGAATAAATCATCAAAATCAATGATCAAATCATTCATCTCATTTCATCTATCTCCTTTCTACGCTAACCCGGTATCATGACATTCAACAAAAATATCATAAATGCATCCTTCCTACATCCACAAATCATCAACATGCATACATCTTGCATCATCACAACATATCATAATATGAAAACATATTTCACTACAACATCATTATCATTTAAGTCATGATGAATAATAAAGATTTGTTATTCTAAGCATCTTAAATTGTTGCATTATCATAGAATAATCCTACATATCATAAACACTCATATACATCTGCATTATCCATACATCCATATGCATACATCATCATATCATAAAACTGCATAAATAGATACTGAAAAAGAGGTGCATCCATACATGGGCATAACATCACATCATATGCATCCATACATCCATGAAGCATGAAATAAAAGTAACATCACATCATGAATCAATAGCATCTCGTAAATATCAAAAATGGTGACTATCATAATACAATATCTGAGTCATTGTATGTATATCTATCAAAAGTACAATATCCATGAGGCTATCAAAAATGAGCCCATGAATGCATATATGTATGAAGAATCAGGCAATAATAAAAAAGTGTCTATACGAGTAAGCTATCCTTGATGGCTTCTCCCCTCTCCAGGCTATCTCTCTAGTTGATCCTCAACACAGGGATGTGCTCCACTCCTCTGTGAAAAATCAGGCTTCCTCATCACCTATGGAACATCATGATGATAATGCATACGATAATATGCAACCTCGGTCATGACCTCTCTATATAACTGGGTAGAAATTGTCTGCCCTTATGACCCACCTTTCATAGCCTCTAATTGTTGGCGCCACCCAACTTCCTATGCCAGGTGCATATTTGAGGTTTGTCTTAGCTAATGTTCCTGATACCTCTTGGTTGTGACTACATGTACCTATTGTTGGGCCTAGTCTCTCTTAGTTGTGATTGCCAATATCTACTATCGAGCTTGATCCCGCTTAGTTATGACCACCTGTAACTGCTATTGTAATTGTTGTATCTTAACATCATGAGGATTTGGCCCCGACGGTGGTTGTTGTCTTGGGTGTTTCTATCTTGTGTGTTGTTGTATCGATGGCTACTAAGGTGGTTGTTGGTGCAATGGTGTTGTACCTAGGACCTATCCATCATGATGTTGGACATCCTGTCCATCATATCCTCTACCTTGACCATCTGGACCTCTGCCCTTTCCTCTACCATTCCCATCCTATGGCTAGCCTTCACCTCTGCCTACTCCCCTCCCTCTCGGCCTCCCTTGTGGAGGTATCCTTGCTGGATCAGCCAGTTTGATAGGGGGTGTGATCCATGCATCATATGTAGGCTTAGTCTATGCATCTTCCTGCCCTTGATCATATTCCTATGGCCTCACAGCCAACAGTCTGAAATCCTCAACAACCTCATGGGTTGGGATCGTGTCTTGAGGTCATCTCTCATGCTGATCCAGCAAAAATGGTTGTATATGCATCAGATAGGTACCTCTCAATCATGGTATTCTCTCGATCCTGCATGAATCGGGTCTATCGAGAAAAGAATAACTATTGTACATCATCATACCATGCTAGCATCTAAAGCCATGTCCACCATCTAAATATTGTCATCTCATCAATCACTCTCTACTAGTATAGAATTCCAAGCTTCCCTGTGTGTTGAAGAGTGATGGAACCTCTATACCTCCAGATGACGGGATCATCTAGCTCCACATCTGCCATAGGGACAATCGATCAGAGCATAAAAATGTGCTCTCATTCCCATATATGAAGCAAAGTGACTCTTGTACAAATCACTCTTCAATCGCAGTACACGAAGTCATGCATATCATCATAAAGTAAGGCCAACATCACTGGCCCCCATGCAAACTAAGTCCTCCAAAAAAGAATCTTGTGCCATGCTAGTCCCCATACTAGACTGAATCCCCTACTCTGTCGATTTGGGGCAACCAACCTTGAAATCACTATCACAATGATCAATCTGAAGGTTGACACCCGACCTCTATACATCTCAAGGTCAATTTGGGAGTTGAATAGGACAACAAACTCCTAGTCAAGAATCTCATGAAAGGAATCATAATTGGCATCAATGTCATAGATCGCACGCTCACCATGTATCGACAATCACAAAATCCGCCATACATCCTCTAGTGTCACTGTCTCCTCGTCGGTGGTAAGTGGAATGATGAGGTCTCGCTATGCCATCACTCACATAGCGCTATCATCATTGCCAAATGGGTTTATACAATGGGCATGTAGGCAATGTACCACAAGTCGATCTCTCTCAGGTGCTCCTGTCAAAGCTCAGAAAAATCATCAAGTCTTGATAAAAATCTTGGCTGGTTCTCATGGGATATCAAAGGTTGGATAACCTCTTGCACCCATGAAGCACACAACGTCAAAATTCGCAAAAATTGGCTAAGTTTGGAGGTTTTATCCCCCAAAATGACAAAAAGCATCACTATTTATGAAAGCATCACTATAAACTCAAATTCCAAACAACGACGCTGGGTGCATTCAAATTGTAAATCATGACTAGCATTGCTCATCATATCTGCATCACCATTTGAACTTTAGAAACCCTAAATTGCAAATTGGGATGGTGCATCACTATTTACACTAGTCATGTCGTGATTTGAAATCTGAAACCCTAACTTCAAATCACAAACTATGCCACTCATTACATATGCATTGCTATAAATCAAAATAGCATCATTGATTCTCAAAATAGCATCGTTGATTCTCAAAATAGCATCGTTGATTCTTAAAATAGTGTCACTATATAGTGACGCCACCAAAATCCAAATTTGAAATTGCAATAAATGCACTCAAAAGTCAAAATTCAAGTCAAGTTTTGAATCACATACTGTCGATCCTGCGCCTGGAGGCCTCTAGTACTCTCGAACCTGGTTAAAAATATGTTGTGGGAGCACTCGTTGCACCATTTCGTCAGAGGATCGGAGCTCAAAATTACAAGAATTCTAAGGTGTGAATGCAAAAATGAATTGAAAGTGACCCTTCATCACCTATTTAAGCATCAAAATTAGGGTTTTTTGCCCTAATTTGACCGTGCAACTAGGGGTTTTCACCATTTTCACCTATCTTGCCAAACTGAACCTTATTTTGCATCATTTTTGGCATGCTTTTTGCATCCCGAGGCCTTTTTAGACCCCTAAGGCAACATTTTTCCTTTATCAAGAAATCAACCCAAAATTCAAAATTTATGCCCAATTCTTAAGGGGGGTAGGGAACCAGCTTATTCCTTCTACTAGGGCAATAGTGGGGCATCTAAAATTTAGAATTTTTCTTTTTTTATCTAAGTAGCAGTTTTTAATCCGAAGGGTGTTAGTCTTTGAACCAACGTAACAAGTACCTCACTTTAAAGAGGGGAAAATGTAGACACTTAAAAATGTTCAGAATGATATCATACACTCGAATCAGGTATACTAACATCATTTCATCTTGAAAACCATCCTCTTTTCGCTTAATTGATTAAATTAGCCTAGCTATTTTATAAATTATGTCATTTGCATCTATTAACCTAATTAATTTAATCAGGTTAATTCACCCCCTTTCATGCTAACATTTTTTCTTATTAAATTGAATACATCAATTTATTTAATTAAATAACCCTAAGTTATTTAATTAAATATCATTCCACTTTCCCCCTTTTCATTAAATAATTTTATTTAATGAATATCATGAAATTCCCCTAATTGCATAATTAAACCTTTGTTTAATTATCAATTACCTAATTATGGTGGGGTTGTAGACCCCACGAGCGGTCCAACCCAATCCGGGGGGTGGGAGATTATAAGGGCCCTTGGTCGCTCCCACCGACCACCCTATATGTAATATACCCCACTGGGGGTGGGAGATATAGGGGCCTTAGGTTTTCTCGGGTGGTGGGCGAAGCCCTAGTGGGAGGATATAGCATAATTGGTGGGTGGGAAGCAAGACCAACCCCACCACCCCCCACTTGCAAGGGAATATTCCTCCTTTACGTATTCCTCCAAAAATGAATATTTCCATGGAATATTCCTTTGCACAATTTGATTTGGTTTTAATTAACTAAATGTTTATTTTCCTCACCCATTAGAATATTCTATTTTCTTCACTCATTTGAAAAGGGGAATATTCCTTTTTTGTAACAAACTTACTTGACTTCTTGTGCAAGTTAACTTGTGACCTCTTATGCAAGTTAACTTATGACCTCTTGTGCAAGTTAAAAGTGTATTTGTTTGGACAAAGGTGAACCCTTGATTAAATCTCATCATTTATTCTCATCCATTGATGAGAATCCATGATCCATGCCCCCAACTTCCTCCATCCTTGACCATTGATTTACCTTTTTGATCTCAACCCTTCATTTCTCCTTTTCTCTCTTATAAATAGGTCACTATTTCGAGACAAATGGATCCATCCTTTTCAGAGAAAAATCATGTTGTTGAAATCACTCACACTCACACTCATATTTAGAATTTACTTAGTATCATTTTAGCTTAATTACTTGCATTAATTAGCTTAGCTTCCATTAATGGATTCCATGATAACTTAGATGCATACATTTAACTTGTTTGTTAATTAGGGTTTCAATATTTTTAGCTTAAAAAACCATTTAGATTAGCTTTGCACTCACATATCTTGTTCATCTTAGCATAAATCATGTTAAAATAGCTTGCATCATGTTAGTTTAGCATTTAAATCATGTTTCATCACACATCTCACAATGGTTTCATCAGTTTTCTTCAATAAAACTGATTGAAACAGACTCATTTATCCATGGGTTGGGAAAGGGTTGTTATTCCACATCAACATGACACCACTCCCCTAATAGGATAAGTTTCAATGTCTTAGATTAGAGATTTTATCAATCTTTCATGATTTAATGTGGTAGTTTTAATGGCTTCTTTATCTTTGCATAAATTGAATGATCTTATTGGGATTGATGTTTAGTGGCATGATTATGCTTTGATTCTTCATGGATCAAGTGTAGTTGTCCCATACTAATCCTTCAGTCACAATTATTATGGATACTTTATGTAAGTTTATTTTTTTGTGAATGTGATGTACATTATTGGACTAACTAATATGGATATGGAATGGATTAATTATAAAATGTATGATTGACATGCATGTGGAAATGGATTACTATGGTGAATGGAAATCAAATTAATATATGATAGGGGAGATGGATGTGAATGATATGTAATGAAACAATAACATGACTTGGATGGATGTAGCTAGCATGTCATGGTACAATTGTAGTAGAATGATGAAAGGAGGAGATAAAGAAGAGGAGGCAAAAAATAAGAGTGGAGGGATGAGAATCAAATGCACATGGATGACAAGGATTAATGAAGCATGAAAAATATGGGTAGAATGGGGGCATAGGTACTGATATGGGAATAGGTGGGGGAAGGGATTTTGAATGCATTTATTAAATTAAAATGTATTTAGCACTTAATTTGATATAGCGCATGTAATATTATGCACTAGAGTATGAAGAACCAAGGTAACAATGTATCCCATGTATACGACTAAATCAACAAACAATAGATTAATATAGCACTAAACAAATTATTAGAAGGCCTTGGTAGGTATGATGTAGGATAACCATAGATAAAAATAATACCCAAAAATAGCACAAGGTCATGATGAGCCTTTGTGGGTACAATATGGGACAACCATGCAAATACAACATACAAAAAGTCAAGAACCTTCCACTATTTTATATCATTCAAAGCACACCATGATATGAATGATCATGATGACCCTAATTAAGTAAAATAAGAGTCATAAAATAAAGGAAAGAAAAAAATCAAAAGTAACAGTCAACTAACATACACCCTTATTACTTTTTCCCAAATAAAGTGGATGTGAGGATGATGCTTGATGTGAGGAATGATATATCTTTCAAGGGAAAATGAGGGATGTTGTAACCTAGGGTTTGGTGGTAAAAGATGATAAATACCTATGTTATTGAGACCTAACAAATGTAATTGTGTTAGCATGGGTTCATTGAGAATTCTTGTAAGATTTTAATTTCCATTGATTAGATTTATCTATAAACTCATAAATAAGACTATTGGGGGAGTGATGTATGGTGGGGTCAATTTTGTACCTATTCATTTACCTATAAATTAATTATGAATCAAAGGTCATGGAGGTGGGATGGGATAGTATCATCTTTTCAGTGAAATTACTATAGAGGAGGATATTTTCTACTCCCAAGTCTCTCAAACAAAGAAGAGTCTACAAGGAAAAAATGGTCCTCAACTACCTCAAGGAACAAAGCTCAAGTGATAGTATAAAAATATGAGAGTTCCAAAAATAGAATGAGTAGGTCACATAGGTTCTCTAGATAGACTGATGAGCTTTCAACCAAGAATGACAACATGAAACACAAATAGAAACATGGCATGCTAGCATCCCAAAGGCATGTTGTTGTCTCATATGGACTAAAATTCAAGAATGCCATAGAAAACAACAAAGTGCCTACTTATAGTTCTATTTGATAGGAATTCTGAAAGTACAAAAATAACAAAATTAAAATAATATAAACTAAATGAGATCTAAATTAAAGAATTTAAATGATAAAAAGAGGGAGAGAAAGAAATTTCTCACAATAGACCAAGCAATGAAGCCTCCACCAAAGTAATATCTCTAATACCTACACACATAAGAATGAGAGAAACAGTTGGGTTTGTTTAGGGGCTTTCCTTACTCAAACCCCTATTTTAGTGTTTCCACCTCCATAAACAACCAAATAGACATATAGATAGAAAGATAGATAGACAAGATAGTAAAATGCATAAACAAGGGATGTGATAAATCCAAATATGCTCAAATACATAAGACAAGAGATAGATATCACCTACAAGGATTGAGGAAGAAAAAGAGAAGAAAAAGAAATAGATAGTTGTGAGAGTCGAGAGAGTTTCAAAGAGTGTTGTAAGAGCTTTAGACCACTATAGCAAGTTGTAGAGATCTATGCAAGCTTGAGAGTAAGAGAAAGAAAAGAGAGAATGTGAGAGAAAGAAAGAAAATCCCAATAGAGATCTAGAGAGAGAAATAGGAATGAAAAGAGACTTTAAAGAGAGAAAAAGAGGGAAAAGAAGGTTCTTAATTTGTTACAAGGTGTCCCGAGTCGTTTCCATCAACCAAGGTAGGTGGCAGTGGAAACATGCTAAAAAATGGATGTTTGAACGTTGAAATATCGTAGGACACTAGCGTGGCACAAGATGTTCATGCGACGTGCTAGTGTCCAAATAAATCACGCTTAGAAATAGTGGGAATGAGGAAAACACAAGGTTTAATGCAAACCTGACATATGAAGGTAGTTGTTGAAAGGGGGTCTTGAGCATCTAGAGGGGAAAAGGGCTAATGGAAGGGCTAAAATGAACCTACACAAATACTAAGGAAGTTGAAATTAAAGTGGACACAAAAATGTAGGTGAAATTACAAGGGTTGCAAATTTACAATGCATCAAGTACCAAATCAAATGCACATACAAATGTATGTAGAAAGGCTAGGCATGTGGCATGTTTGGGTGGGTTATGTAGTTCCATCAATTACACAATTTCATACCAAAATTGTGACAATCTAGGTTGGGACTAATATGGGCTCCTATGTAGTCCATGCATGAATCTTAATAGTGTGAAAGAGAAGGGTGTTCAATTCAGGAGAGGATCAATGTGGGAAGAGATAGGGGTAGTGGGTAAGGGGAGGTAGGGGATAGGATATAATGGATATAATGGTGGAGTGAAAGTGGATGGGACAAGGATGGTGGGAGGACCTATGAGATAATGGGACTACCTCCTACATATATTTTATATTCTCTAGGTTTTCACCATCGTACTTGTCCAAGGCACGAAAACAAGTGATTTTCACCATAAGATGTATTATTTCTCTTTACTCATTTTTTGATTTTCTAGAATGTTAATATTTTTTTGGTATTTAAAAAAAAAACAAATTTTGTATTTTAAAAAGGGGATATTCCATGGATTTAGGAATATAACAATTTAATTTGGATTTTGAATGGCTATTCCAAAGGTTTTCCATCTATATTTTCCAACTAATATGCACCTGACCTATATTTAGTAGTGATGACATAAGGACCCAACTGATTAGACTCATATTTTCCTTTCTTTACTTTGTCTTTTAATTTTTTTTATTCTCTTTAAGAACAAGGTCACCAATTTGGATTTACCTAGGTTTAATTTTATTTTTTTTAGCTTCTATGGAGATGATTTTGATAGGCTTGTAAGTGATTGCAGGCACTGAGGCATCATTCATCCAAGAGCACTAATTTATGTAGTTGTGTAACTTGATACTCATTATCATCAATAAGGTGCGTCAAATAGATGTTCAATGGTGGGAGTTCAACTTCAATTAGAAATATGGCTCTAGTACCAAAGACTAGGTAATATGGAGTGGTTCCAATAGGTGTGTGGATGCTAGTGTTGTATGTCTAAAGGACAAGATTAAAGTGGAGATGTTAGTCATGAACAATGTCATTGATAACTTTCTTGAGTAATTGCTTATTAGTTGCCTTAGCCTAGCCATTATCTTGAGGGTAGTAGGGAGTGGAGGAATGATTTTTGATGTGGAACCATTCATAAAGGGTGAAAATTTTATATTTTTTGAAGGATTTACCATTATCTATAATATGGCATAAGAATTATATAATAGAAAATGATATGATAGAAGATAAATTTTGATATTTTGGTGCCAATGGTGAAAGTGGGAGGGATGGATTCAAACCACTTTGTAAAATACTCATTGGCGATAATAATGAACTTATGGTTATTAGATGAAGGGAGTGAATCTTGTCAACTAATTCAAGAGCCCCCTTCAAAAAAGGGTCATAATATGGTGATAGCTTGCAATGCCTAAAAATGTGTGGATGAGATCTACATGTTGGTATACAAATAATATTTTAACATAAAAACATGCATCATGCTCTATTTTGGGACAATAATATTTGGTCATGAGATCTATGTTTCTTCTCTAATATAATTCCACTAGTATGTGCTTCATAGATACCATTGTGTACCTATTGTAATGCAATACTAGCTTCCATTTTGTTTAAACATCACAATAAAGAGCCATCATAGCCCCAATGATAAAGTGCATCTCTAAGGAGGGTATAATGAAAATTGTGTTGGACGAAGGATTTTTCATTGGTTGTGTAAGAGGTTTATGATAATGTTTGGTCTAGTAGATAGATGTATATGCCATGATATGAGAGGGATTCAAGACCAACAATATCATAAAATAAATTAGATTTGAAACAAGGATGTAATATGTAGGGATGAGTAGTTGTATGGCTAGAAATTCACACTGCCAACTATCATGTAGCATATATATAAAAAGGATTTTATGGTAGCCATTGATTTTGTATCTTTATTGTTGAGGCAAGGAAATTGCTCAAATTGGATATGAGTGAAGTATTACCTAAAAATATTGACCATGCATTTTTAGGGGAGGATTTTGAAATATTTTGTTTGAAATTCATTATTAACTTGTTTGATAACAAGTTGAGAGTCCACACAGGCCTATAACTATGTGGTGTTCCATTGGATAGCCATTTTAAGACCTTTGATCAAATCCTCATATTTTCCCATGTTACTAGTGTATAAAAATTCCAACCTAAAAGCCTTAGGTATGAAATAATTTTAGGGGTAATGAAGAGGATGCCCACTCTTGAACCATGTTACGTACATATGAACCTTCAAAGTAGAGACTCCATAAAAATGTGTGACTAACCATGAAAATAGATTCATTGGGGATTTTTTCTATCAAGAAATGAGTATCTATTAATGTGTATTTTGCTAATTGATCAACAAAAACCTATCCTTTAATAGAGTTCATGTCCACACATTTAATATTAAATTCTCTAAGAAGGATGCTGCCACAATAGTGGTTTACACTTTCTGGGAGATCATGATTTTTGTTGAAATCACATATTTTTAGAAAATATAATGATTTAAGCCTTGAAAAGTTCCATTTAAAGGATTCCAATTGAAGAGAGTTTGATCAAACCACCTTAGACCAAGCCCCCTTGGATAGAACCCTGCTAGTTTTAAACCATACCTATAATGCAGTCTCCTTTACACCTATCAAAATGCTGATAAAAAACCACTTTTGATTTACCTTTTGGGGGATCAAATGAATTCATTTAAAATTTATTTTTTGTAAGTATTTATTCCTTATTATAAGCTTCCAAAAAAGTATAATTTTAATTAAATTAAATTTTATTATTAGATTTATTTTTTATATCTTGTGAATGTAGGTTTTTCACCGAAAATCAAGCTCTTTATTGAGGCACATGTGGGAAATAGTAGATTATCAAAATAAAATTTTGAAAAATATGTTCAGGCCAGGTATTGATGTATTTGATCCATTAAATTTTTTTTGAATTTCGATACATGCAGAAAAATTTATGTTGTATACAGTCCGCCTAAGTCCGAATTATAATTGGTTTGAATTCAAAACTTGATTAAGAAAAAAATATTTACTAAAACACTATGAAACCAAATTAACTGGTTAGATATCGTAGTAAAATCTAAATTCAAAAAAAATAGAATTTTATCCTTCATACAAAAATATATATGTTGTATACGGTGAGCATCACTCCTTAAAAATGTTGTTTATAGATAAAAACTAGTTTCTGAAGGAGATGGAAAAAAAGTGCAATCTGATTCCAAAAAAATTGAAAAAAACATATTTAGAATCTATAGACAAAACTTCACAAATCACTAGTTTGTATCATCTTCAAATTCCTCACGGTTTAGCCACTATAGGAGCTCGAAAGCGAAGATTTAGTTTAAAAAAATCAGTTCAGTGTCCAGTTTGCCCAAAAATTGTAAACCAGTATTGTGGGATCACCCAGAAGCATGATCTACATAGCCATATGCCCTATAAGGGATGCTCTTAATAGGAGATATTTGAGTGGGTCCACTTTAGAAATGAGCTTAGTATATAGTGATTGAACATATAGTGCATGGAAGCAAATAATATTTCATTATTCTATTTGTTTTTATTATTAACAATGATTTATTAGTAAATGAGTGCATGGAGGAAACAAATATTACAATACTTTGGCTCCATAGCTAGTTCCAACAAAATTATTAGTTATAATTTAATTTCTAAAAATTGAGATGTGATACTAAAACTTTATTGGATTCTAAATATGCAATCACATTGTAAAGTGTTGTATTTTCATATCACAACAAAGAGTATGCAATTAAGGCCTAATTTTGATGGTTGTATCAACATATTTAAGTATTTCTCCATTAATACATTATCAAAATATTAAGAATACTATATCATGTGAAAGGGAATATTGTAAACAAACTATCAAAAAATATATAAAATTATAGCTAAATATATATAATTTATAATATATATTTCTTAAATAAGATAAGTCTTAGTCTTTGAAGAGAAATTTTGAATAGATAACTACCAAAAAATTACTTGAAAATTAGGTTCAATCAGAAAATTTATGCCATAGATGTAATGATAATTTTCCATGAATATTTTCATATCTAGGCTAAGAAAAAGTAATAATATCTAGTAGGAGCATATTCTATCTCTAAAAAATGTTTGGCATAATGTTATGTTCCATGGTAATGACTAGGAAACTACATTTAACTCTACATTGTAGGAAGGGGCAATAAATTTGAGGAAGCCCCGACAAATTTAATTAAATTATGTTTGTAGCCTAAAAATATTATTCATGAAGATAACATTGTAAGTGACATAGTAGTACAACAAGAATCAAGATCATAGTTAGTGGAAATGCATGACTACATAAGAAAAATAATTAACCATGTCATGTGACATAATCACAATAATGATCATATGAGAGGACACATTTCCTCTATGACATAGATTGAATACTAGTACATAATTTGGTTCTCTTGCGTTTATACAAGGATTATAATGAGAGATATATGTTACTGAAATGATGAAAAATAGGTGTGGGTATCAATGGAATATGATTGACCCATATTCCTCAATTTCATTAGGAAATGAGATATACATAAAGAATTGTCTTACAACCCTTAGGTGAGTCAACTCAAGGTGTGAATCAGTAGATTTCCTTTTTGTGTCAGGACGAGGGTCCTAGTCAAACAACACTTTGGAGAGAAAAAATAAAAATAGTAAATCAGCACCAAATTGCAATCTAACACTTGGAACAACAAGATTAATCTCAATATTGAAAGAACCAAAAAATAGAATGCAGATCAGAGAAGAGTAGAAGCATGTGTACCAGCCACCAAAATTTAGTCACTGAAGCTAATCTAGGACTCATTCGCCCAAGGGAGAATGGGTCCTGAGTTAGGGTTTTTCCGCAACCTTCAAGAGCCTCTGCTATAGATCTGAATCTTCCAATTTGCTCAAGTTTCAGGTTCAAAAAGCCGAAAATAATTTTTGTAGATGAGTTTTTGTGAGATGAAAACTTTTATGACAACTTTTGCAACTTTGACAACTTCTTGAATTTTTCTCTTCAAAGGGTCTTCAATATTTCTTCCACCTAAATATGCAATCACAAATCAAGAGGGAATTTTTTTTGTTTTTGATGAATGGGAGTTTACCTTGGTCGAACCCCATTTTGGTAATTAAACCTTGAAATGAAATGAAACATGAAAGAGGGAATGAAGAATGAAAAAAACTATGTTACCACTCAAAGAACCCTTGCATAAACCTTGGAATGTAGATCTACAACTTGAATGGAATGGCTTCAATGGATGTGGATCTTGAACTTTGAATCTTGACTTGAAATAGTGCTTTGAATGCTTCAATGGATCATGAAACCTACATCACCATATTAGCTCCAATAACATGCATGATGCAAGAAGACTTTGATATGACAATTGGATCTTAATTTCTGGAATAAAACTTCAATAAATTTTCTCTTGAATGACTTTGATCACTTGTGACATGCTCTTCAAATTGCTAGGATGCTCTCTTGAAAATTCTATGTTTCTTAGATAAAATTTAGTGAAATGACCTTATATTTATAGATATCTATCCTCAATTTCTCGAGATTCAAATATCACAAGCTGACATTGAAATATAGATTTGAATATGTTAAATACTGCCAAAAACATACTTTAAATTTAGTTCCTAGGTCTAAGGGAGGACCCATTCATGCATGGGTGAATGGGTCCTAGGTCCCTAAACCTAGGGCACACATTGCTCAAGGTAAAGTGTTATGTTAAGGTACTAATGAATGTCGGGTTTCCTCTTTGAAAAATGAAATTAGATAAGCTTGGAAAATGAACTAAGGAGCCAATTAAGGAAAATTAAGCTCAATTAATTAAGAGAGCCCTAAATAATTGTGACAGTGTAAATGGGTTCACTTTACAACACTAAAATAAGGCAAAATTAAGTCCAAATTAAATAGGAGGGCCAAAATAAGTGTGAAAATGTAAAAGAGATACATTTTTCTACACTACATTTAGCCCCCACTTTAGTGAGAGGCTGACCTTGCATCAAACTCACACTAAATTAGACATCCAAAACATATGTATGCAACAATAACAAGATTACTCAATAATACAACATCAAAGACTAAAAAGAAAAGTAAAAAAATAAAAAGGGTTGATCAAGCCCTGACTATCCAATGTGATGTGGAACATGCCTCACCTATTTTTCCAAAATAAAAGGGTGGATCAAGCCTTCACTTTCCAACACAATGTGGAACACGTCTCAAATTTTTGTCCAAAAATGTTCACAAGCAAAGCACAATGTCCACTATGCAAACAACAACGCACACTCACTCCTGGCTAATGGAACCTCAGGCTATCCATTAAGTGAGCTACCAAAAAGTGGCTAAGTGAGAAATTCATGCCAAGTATACGAACTCTCACTATACAATAAGAAATTCATGCCAAGTCTACAGGCTCTCATCATACTAACCATATCAAAGCTATATCTCTAATAACTCTAATAAGGCACCACAAAAATATAAACTTCGAGCTTCATGAGGTTAACAAGCTATGTTATGAAAAACACATGAAAAAAATACAAATAAAGTTATTTCAAAGGAATTTTGTCTAGTTCATGTAAGGTATCCTCTTAGGGAACATTGTGCCTAATGTCTCTAATAGAGGACAAGTCAAGGATAAAATATTCACAACTTAGGGAATGCAACACGTAGCATCACCACTAAGAGGTAAGTTGTATGCCAAGAAATATCATGCTCTTGAAGGACATCAAACCCAATGACATCACCAAAAAGACGCATCGCAAGAAGAAAGAAAATCACACAATGAAACATAAGGAATGTCAACAATTTTAAAAATAATAATGCCAATGTATGCCCTCACTTTAAATAAATTTCTAACACCATTGTTGTGAGAAATTACTTTAAAGTAGCAAATAATCAATGTTAAACAATAAAGAAGACATGAGAGCTTATTTAGAAAGCCCTATGCCAAGTCATATGTTCCCAAATGAAGCTATGTTTTGAAAAAGAAAGAGGAAGGGGGTTGCCCCTAAAATAAAATCCAATAAAATATAAGGGATCTATAGATTCAAGATCAATATGTATTTGCTATGTACAATTTTTTTATAGAGCTCGAAAATGTCATCATTCCCCAAATACTCCTAGAACAAGAAGAATGACACATAGAGAGAGAAAACAAAGAAAAATATTTTAGGTCAACAAGGAAGAGACCTAAATGTCTTGATTCCTTGTGTCATTCCCAAAAGGAAAACACAAGACAAAAGAAAAGACAAATTTTTATGACATATAAAAGAATGTAGATACAAATAGAGGAATACACATGAAGAGATACATCAAATAGAACAATACAAGGGATCACATTACACCCATGCAATCACATAAAGAAACAAGAAAACAAAAAAAGACTAGTAATGCACATGTGAGTCAATCTATAGCAAGTCGTTCACATTCCATTCTTGATCAGTATATATGGATGGCAGATAACTAGCCAAAGGGAAAACGTCAAGTGCCAAACAAGGACATGCACCAAGTTCAACACTCTTATTAGGAAGAATGTAGTTGCTAATACATTGTCAAGAAGGACATTCAATCCCTATGATGAGAATTATAAAAGAATCTTCATCATCCACTTTTATGTTGTAATCTTTGTATATATTGAAGGATTACAGTGTTTTCCTTTTCAATTATTGCATAGCACTCCATTGAAGAAGTGAAATTTGGTTGGCTCTGCCACCTGGTGTGTTCCCTTCAATATTGCTACATTTAGACAGTTGGTGTGGTCCTATACACCATATGCTCTCACCTTGCCCATCTCAGGAACTAGGTGATCAGAAGGTGATAAAGACATCGCATTGCAATTTATTTCAGTTAAAAAAATTCATAGAAAATATAGGGTGGTTATTCATAATTACAACATCATAAATGCGAAACAGTAAGACCCTAAAGAGACTTTCTTCAAACAAGTGCACAATTGTTAAAGAAAGATGGAACACAATGAACCGCATTACATATTTTTGCCTTTGCATTGAGTCCAAAATACTATAGTGCTAAGATTCTTTATGTGCAGCTTCATTATAATCATCCAAGTTAATCACAAAAGGAGGTCTAATGACAATATCCAAAAAAAATTTTTGTTGTTTATGTTGCAACAAAGGTGAAAAGGCGATGCATGTATTGCTTGAGACAAGTTTGGATTTTGGTTTTCTATGTTGTTCTTTTCTTCTTTTATTTGTAAGAAATGAGTAATAGCACGACGTCTACGCCTACACTCTAGCATTTCGATTTCTTTTCATTCAGTTTTCAAGTTGTGATTATGTAGGAGCAGGTTTGTCAACCATAGGTTTCTTTTCTTCCCTTAAGGGAGGACGAAAAGAACCATGGGAGGTTGTTCAACCATTTTCTCTTTAGATTTGTAAACTTGTTTGACTTTAGGAGGCATAATGGGATTTGTTTGATTATCTTGTGGTCTCTTATAGGAAATAGGGGGAGGATTTGTCATTGGTTGGTCTTAGTTACTTTGAAGGGCTTTTGGTTCAATCATGGTTTCATCAAGGATAGGAAGCTCAATCATGGGTTGAGACATATTTCTAAGGGATAATTCTTCTATGTGCTTTGCCTTAAACTTTTGGTAGGATTTGAAAAAGAAGTCTTCATGGGGTCTAATAGGTTCAATAGGCTCGGTCCAAAAAAATCCAATGAGAAATTCCCATGAGAAGACATAGGATTAAAGCAACTATGATCCATAGTAAAGATTTCATTGCAAAATAGAAACTTTAAGCATTTATGCACAACTAACGGGACGAAATTCATGGAGCGAAGCCATGAATAGCCTAACTTCACATGAAATTGATTCGAAGTCGAGATGATGATGAATGAAGAATTTAATTATTTCAGTCCAACTTTTAAAGGGAGATTTATGGAACCTATCATATGGAAAGAAAAATCATTATACGTTTTGATCCATTCTTTTTGTGTTTCATATGTATCTTGATATAGCTCATGCACAAATAATAATTCTTCAATGATCACATTTTCTACACTGACGGGATCAATTAATATCCCATTAGTAGGCTTGTCATTGATTCTTCCAGCTATGTAAAGAGGACTATTAAGTGCATGTTTAAGTATGTCTTGTTGTGAGAAATAAATGTCAAGTGACATCTTACTTAGGCCCTTAGGAGGTTTAACTTCAATAAATCCAACTTGTTGGGTCTCAAAAATGCAGGTTTGAACCACGAGAGGTTGCCAAGCTCTCACAACACTTTTGGCCAACGTACAAGGCCAATTGATGCAATTGTACCTTCTGCTCTTCAGGCTCTACAAAACCTAGGCGGGTGCACCTATGTGTATGTTGCAGATTTAAGATGTGTTTCTTGGTTGATCAATCTATCCACGATGGAAATGGGTAGTGGACAGATAAAATTACTACAACTACTCCTACTCCTACTGCACAAATGAAAGGTTTTTGAATAAATTGTTTGATATGAATTTGTAACTCTAGGTTGTGGAAGATTAGTGTCTTCTATCCACATGGGCAATGGAGTCAAAAATGATATATGTTTTCTCTTATTGGCTTAATTCTAGTTGTTAGGCACTCTGAAAATTCTATGGCTGGCATAAAAATTTACTAAGTCTATGACTTGCATAAATAGTTTTGGAATGTTTCTCTATCAGGTTCTTCTTTAATTATCAAAAATAAATCTTAAAACCACTGTGATTTATTAAGAGAATTTAATTCTGGCTTGCAAACACCAATTAATCAAATCACACAAAATGAAATATATTTTGATAAATCAGGGAATATGCTTCATATGTTGATTTAAATGATTAAAAGACCTCAAGTTGGAGACAACCAAAATAAAGAGTATAAATTGATGCAACACAACAACTAAACACCAAAGAGAAATTCACTAGTTTAAAACATTAGTCTTCATTTTTTCTGCTTCAAGAAAATTTTGTACATTATTTCCATCCCAGTCCCTTCTCAGGAAAAAACTCACTCCTACAGTCTAACTAATGCCTATTATCTACCATCTCCCCTTTCTTTCTGATTTTTCAATACATTTTATACAATAAATCTCAAACGTCACAACTCTTCAATTGAATGGTAAAACCTTTTAAATTCCTTAACAACAATTAAAATATTTAATTATGTTGCCTTATCAGAAAATTAAATATTTTTTATATAGTTATGCGTTTGATTTTGTTTTAATACTTTACCGGCCTTCAATATTTCATTTTAAACCTTACTGTTCTTTACACTTTATTTCCCCGTGGCCTTTATCATTTTACTGCCTTGACTTTGATTGGTCCCGCCACTATCTACTGTATTACCGCGATCTCTATTATACCCCGTCACGGTGCTGTGGTGGCCATTTACTGATTGTGCCCCTTTCTACCGCTCTATCGTGGGCTCATTGCTTACACCCTACGGTTCCGCGGTGATCATATCTAACTGTTACCTCCTCATCGTTTTCCTATCACCGCACCACCATGGTCACTATGTTATCTGCGCACAGTATAGCGATTGGCATTTAGTGTCTCCACTGGTCAGTATTGACTCTCCACCGCCTCACTGTAGTCACTGTGATAACCACCAGCGGTACCGCGGTGGCGTCTCAGACCGTCACCTCCGCTGCTATCCATCATTTACCGTGACCACCGCGGTCTACGTTTAGACCATGCGCGGTATAGCGGTAACCGCTTACTGATCGCTACGTTGCCACTACCTGCCTATCGCACCACCACGAACAGTGTGATGTCCCCCCGCGGTTGTGCGGTGACTATCTCTTGACCGCCATACCGTGGGCTAGTCTATGAGAAGCCGCAGTGAAGTGAATTTTGGCTTTCTTTGAATGGTGATAGAGTTAATTTTTCATGAAAAAGGTAGGCAAATTAAATGGAATTAAATGGGGAAAATGTGAGGGCTAAATAGGCCAAAAATAAGGCAATGTAGCAAGGGTAAAAGCTATTTTTAGCATTGTAAAAGGGAGTAAATGATTTTTTAATGGAAAGATAGTGAAATATTAGGTTAAAAATGGGAAAATCATTTAGTTTCATGATGGAAATTTTGGGTTCTAACACAACCATAGATTCTATAGATTTTTCTTCATTATAATTTGTGTTATCATCATCTGTGTCAACATTCACCACATTATTCTTTGTTTCACTAGCTTTAACAAATGAAATATTATGATTAGGCAAAGGATTGGTAAATATTTGAAAATTTTGATTAGGAGGGGCTACAAAATTATTACCTTGATCATTAACACCTCCAATTTGAATATGATTAGAATCAATGATGCTTGCAATGTTCCATATCATGTCCATTTTTTTTGTCAAAAATGGCAGTAGGCATTTGGTCTATAGTTTGAAGGTAAAGTCTTAGTAGGATTAGGAGCTCTAACAAGAGGTAAGGAAATTAAATTCTTGTCTAAGAACTGCAACATGATATTATGAATGGTATCAAGTAGGGGTGTAAATTATCTATTTCTATCTACAAAGGCATGTGGTTTTGTCATTTTTATAGCAGCCACTTAGGTGTCAACATTTTGAGTTGATTAAGGGGGATTAAGTTGTAGAAATCCCTCATTTTGTTTTTTGAAAGGTTGGTAGTTGGTTTGAGGTGTGGATTTGAATTTTTTAGGATAGATAGAGGGAGTTTTCACTTCATGAATACTAACTAAATTTTGATAATCACAAAGGGCTTATACACAAATGTGTGAAGGAAGGAAACTTCAACATCTCAAGCTTAGCTTGGATTTTTTCTTGAAAATTGGAAATAAACATTCTTTGAAGGTCGGTATCAAGAATCTTAATGTTTATTTGTGAATAAAGCATTTGGTATCGTGCTATAAAATCAGTGACCTTTTCATCAACCTTTTGTTTACATGCCATCAAATCAACTAAGGCCATCTTAGGACCCATGTGAATTTGGAAGTGGTTGTAAAAAGCATCAATAAGTTCATTGAATTAACTAATTGAATTATTCGGTAGGGAGAAAAACCACTCTAAAGCAACATCTTTTAAAAATCTAGGGAAGATCTTAGCCAAGAGTTTATCTTCAAAAATGAAGTCACTACATAAGGTTGTGTAAGTAAAAACATGGCTAATAGGATCTCCTTTCCCACCATATTTCTCAAACCTAGGAACCTCTATACCTTGTGGCATTTGTGCTCTCAATATCTCCAATGATAATGGATTGGTTTTTATGTATTGTGAAGGTTGGCCATTATCGTTTTGGTTTAATGTGGTGATTCTTTGTTGTAGGGATGAGACATTTTGCAAAGTGTGTTAAGGATTGGATCATTGTTGGTGTTGTGAGATGGAGGTGAATAAGGTGGATTTGTGTATGTATGTAGAGGGAAATTGAATTGTAAATTTGTGAGGGGGGATGGTATTGGTTGAGGAGATATGAGATTTGAATGCACAAAGCTAGAGGGATTCCCAGTAGAAATACCTAAGGAAGTGTTGACATTGCTAGTAGGTTGGATGGTTATAGTAACATGAGTACTAGTGTAAGTAGGAATAGAGGTAAGGGTTGTGGAAGGAGGAATTGAATTTCCACCTTGACTTTGAGTATACCCCAAATCTTAAGCACAACTAGTCATGGTAGGGACATTTTTATCAACAATATGAGCTAGACTTCACACAATATCTATTCCATGTTAATTTTCAAGCAATTTTCTCACATTATCTAAAGAAGGAATGGCACTAATAGCAATGTTTTCAGAAGTCACAATTTTTTGCATTTTTCTATTTCTTCATCTATCCTTCTTATGTTTTCTTGCATGTCATTAGAAACCATTGTTTCGACATCATTCTCATGAGTTGTGGGTAAGGAATTCATTGGAAATGAGGTATTCAAAGACTATGATACATAGTGGGTTGATTAGTATCAACACTATGAGTGAAAGAGATGGAAAACCCAAGATCCACGACGAATGGTGTATCACAGGATGTCATGAGTCTCTAACTATGTCTCATGACAGTGTTAGCAATAGGAAACCAAGTTGTGAAGCTCATACAAGTTTCACAAACTCGATATGCACCCAAAATGGAAAATGGGCAAGATGCAATAAAATATCCTAAGGTGTAAAGTGCAATGCAAATATGTAAAAGAAATTTTCACATTTCAAACAAGATAATTTTCTGATTATGCTATGTAAAAACCTGAAAATGATGTCCTGTAAATGCAATTTTGAATTCACACAATGCATTGAATTTATCAAATGAAGCTTAATATGATCAATTCCAAGAAACAAAAATTTTGCAAGCTAAAATAGAAACCTGGAAACAGTAGAACAAAATATAGAAATAGAGGTTTTAATACCCAAAAGTTCAGGAAACAACCCTAATCAGGGACTTATTCGCCCCTGGGTGAATGGGTCCTAGCTTGGGGTTTTGAAAAATGTTTTTATAGATTTCTGAGTTGATTCTTGTGGTTTCTAGATTATGGTTTCAGACATTGAGTTATTGTTTCCAATTTTCGTGAAAATAAGCTTGAATGCAAATGCAAAATATGACTAAATGACAACTTAGGAGAGCTAATTTGAAATGCAATTTTGATTCAATTTTAAAATGTAAATAAATGATGATGCAATGCTATGTGAATGCTTTGCAAAATGATTGATTTTTTTTTGTTTTTTTTAGAATTTAAAAGATGCGAACATGCAATCCTAAAACCCTAAATGAGATGAAAACTAATGCAAGTTGAGAAACCCTAAATAAGATTCAATGCAATGCAATGTAAATGAATGCAAGATATAGATCTAGGGCAGAAATAGACTCCAAATCATAAAGAAACAATGCTCAAAAGGTTAGGTTCACCAAAATGAAATGATGAAAAATAGGTGTGGGTATCAATTGAATGTGATGGACCTATCTTCCTCAATTTCATTAGGAAATAAGATCCACACGAAGAATTATCTTACAAACCTTAGGTGAGTCAACTCAAGGTGTGAATTTAGAGATTTCCTTTTTGTGTCAGGATGGGGGTCTTGGTCAAACAACACTTTGGGGAGAAAAAATAAAAATAGTAAATCAACACCAAATTGCAATTTAACACTTGAAACAACAAGATTAAGCTCAATACTGACAAAACCAGAAAAAAGAATGCAAATTAGAGAAGGGAAGAAGCATGTGTACCAATCACCAAAAGTTAGTTTTTGAAGCTAATCTGGGACTCATTTGCCCAGGGGTGAATGGGTCCTAAGTTAGGGTTTTTTTGCAACCTTCACGAGCCTCTGCTATAGATCTGAATCTTCCAATTTACCTATGTTTCAGGTTTGAAAAGCCAAAAATAATTTTTGTAGATGAGTTTCCATGAGATGATAACTTTTATGACAACTTTTGCAACTTTGACAACTTCTCCAATTTCGCTCTTCAAAGGGTCTTCAAGATTTATTCCACCTAAATTTGCAATCACAAATCAAGAGGGAGAAAATGTTTTGATTTTGGTGAATGGAGGTTTGCCTTGGTCAAACACTGTTTTGGTAATTGAACCTTGAAATGAAATGAAACATGAAAGAGGGAATGAAGAATGAAAAAAGCTATGTTACCACTCAACAAACCCTTACATAAACCTTGGAATGTAGATTTGCAAATTGCATGGAATGGCTTCAATGGATCTAGATCTTGAACTTTGAATCTTGAATTGAAATAGTGCTTTGAATGTTTAAATGAATCATGAAACCTACATCGCCATATTAGCTCCAATAACATGCATGATGCAAGAAGACTTTGATATGACAATTGGATCTTGATTGCTGCAATAAAAATTCAATAAATCTTCTCTTAAATGCCTTTGATCACGTGTGGCATGCTCTTGAAATTTCTAGGATGCTCTCTTGAAAATTATAGGTTGCTTAGGTGAAACTTAGTGAAATGACCTTATATTTATAGATATGTATCCTTAATTTCCCAAAATTCAAATATCACAAACCGACATTGAAATATAGATTTGAATATGTTAAAATACCACGAAAAAACATGTTGGAGTGAAAAGACACTGAGAGGGGGGGGTGAATCAGTGTTATTAACCTTTTTGACAATTTTTACTGAAACTGAAATAAACCAAGTGTATGCTCTCATTTATCAATGATAAACTCATTCATGTATTGAATGCAATCACATAAACTGAAATGAGAATAGTGAAACATAGCATTTTAAAGCATTAAAGCACTAAATCAAATGAACCACAGATACTCAAATAAACACAAGATATGCCAAGTGGAAAACCCTCCTAGGGTAGAAAAACCACTCCTTAACCTGCTACCTTTTTCAAGCTTTCATTTCAATAATCATTTTTGACAATGCCTCATGGGATGATTTCTGAGCACCAACCCCTCTTTTTAGAGACACCAATCTCAAGGAGCACCAACCCCTTTTCCATTTTTCAGTAAAACATACAATGATATAGAGGATCTCCTTATTTCCCTTATTTATGTCAAGTGCCTCTTGACCGACAATGTTTACAATTCTCAAATGTCAAGCATGACACTTGAGAATTCCACCCATTTTCAAGCCTTAAGATAGCTTGAGGAAAAATCTCATAAAGTTTGATTTCTCAATCTCAATACAAATTCTCATCAATACCTTTATAGTGATATGTTCTCACTCTGGTTTTCACACACTATTACATACATTTTCCATTATTCTTTTCAAAAAAAGTTAACTCTCTGTTTTTTTCATTTTTATAGCAAAAAATAATAACCTTATATCTCATGCAATTTTTCATGGTACATCTTTGTCTTTTTCTCTTTTTGATTTTCAGTGATATTAAAGCCCTAATCTCTTTGTTTTCTTTAATTTACAGATTTCATCATTACACACATTTTTCAATTACAACAGTATCTTGTGTTTCAAAAACAAAATAAAGGTGATCATCAGGTTACCACATTCTTGTTGAGCAACTTTGTCAGGTAAATCAGAGTTCCTAAGAGAAGGATCTTTTCTCCAGACAAGAATAGAAAAGCAGTATGCAAAAATAGAAGTGTGACTGAACCCTATCCTGTCAAGTAGCCTACATAGGCAGAGCTTAACCAAATAACATCATAGCATGCATATAATTCATGAATAATAACCATTGAAACTACTGCAAAGTGAAGGTAACCGAATTCACATTGTAGTGAAACTGAAAAAACAAAAAACCCCATAATAATGCATCCAAGAGTAGTTACAAATGAACCCAGGTAAGAAACTAAAGAGATTCAAATATTTCATGATTACCCACAAGCCAAAAACCATGACCCAAATAATTGATATGATAACCTTTGAGAAATGCAGTCAAGATTTAGTGTAATCATTTCAGATTTGACCATGAAAAGAATAGACCAATTTTTTACCTTCCATTTAGCAAAGAAAACTTGTCTCTTACTAACCTTTCCAGAGAAGTAACGGTTCTGGAAAGCAGACAAAGAGAAGAATACCTGTGAAGAACGAAAGAGATTGTCATGCTCAATGTTACTAGACCAGCATTGAGAGAAACAACCAAGACTCCTTCCAATCTCGAGCCTTCACCCAACGATAGGAAGCTGACACAACCATCGACCATTGTAATGGTCTTCCACCATTCCCCATACGCTGTCCAAGGTCAGAAAGCCAACAACATACATAGTGAAACAGTTGTGAGAAAAACTCCATGGTGGCGGCCAAAATAGGGTTCCAAACCCTCGAACAAGTGAAGCAAAATATTGACCTAAAATTCCTTAGCCAAACAAAAGATCAGTGACTATTCAAATGTTGATAATCTTTGAAGTCCGAAAGGACTAACATAATAATTCAAGAACTCATTATTCCTTTTGAAGTCCACGGCCTGTTCAAAGACAATCATGCCGACCAAAAATATTTCTCATTATCAACTATTGACCAAGTTATAAAGCATGTGTAATGCCGACTTAATAATGCCTAGCATTATTTCATATAAAGTTTTGAATTCTTAAGTCTTAATGTTCCCAAGTAATCACAAGCCTAGTCACTTCCAATGTGACATTTACAATTACTAAAACCTTACCTGTTGTTGGCTTTTAAGCCTTGTGATTTATCCGTCATAAGACCTGATTGCAATATAATATGCACTGCCATACAGTGTGCCAAATATAATATCCAATGCCAAATAATATCCAAAACCTTGTGAAGTGTAATAAGGGCTAATTTCATGCTAAGTTCACAATGTCATTCACCCATGCCAGATACCATAAACCATATGCCCATGTCACAATATCATATGTCATATGCCCAAACCATTATCAGTTGATTAAGGAAACTCGATAGGGTTTTCTTAAAACTGAAAAAACAAACTACATCTTATAAACCCAAGCATCAAGAACTAGAGATCATTATTTGAATGAGGATAGAGTAAGAGGACTCTGAATATGATCAAAAGCATTATCAATTTCATGATGCTAGAAAATGATCAAGAGAAAACATATAAACCTATAGAAAACTGAACATGCCAAAAACATGTAATCAAGTGAATCACTATAGCTCAAATTGTCAAAACAGAAACATGTCACTTGATCAATGGAACATAAACCTGTAACCAAGATTCCTGAACTGAGATCTGCACATGGAGTGAAGAGATCAGTGCCACCAAAGATAATATCATAATTGAAGTAATCATGCCAATCAAAAACGAAGTAGATCAATTGAGTAAACAACCACCAAGATGCTAGAGAGTAACACATATTGTCATCAAGGACAAATTAGCACAAGAGAGATTCAACAAACTCCCCCTTTGTCCTTGATGGCAAAAACTGAGCCACCAAGCCAAAATAATGAACCGGAACCAAATGCTCATAATTCTCCCCCTTTTGTCACAAGGATAAAGGGAAGTCAAAAAATAAAGTACCGGAGCCAACAATGAATTGTCATGAAGCTACAGATATAACATTTGAGTAGCAAAGTATGAGTTGTAGGAAGAGCTAACCAGCTCCCCTTATCATCAAGATAGACTGTTTAAGATAGCAAAGATTGAGAGACAACTCCCAATCTAGACCGAAGTCTTTCAAATACATCTTTAGCCAACGGTTTTGTAAAAATGCCAGCAACCTGTGCTTGTGTAGGAACATATTGCACAGAAACTTCATTAGCCAACACCTTTTCATGAAGAAAATGAAACTTAATAGCAATGTTTTTAGTGCGAGATTTCATAGCAATATTTTTCAAGATATTGATTGCACTAGTATTATCACACAAAATAGAAACAAGTTTAGGAATTTTAATACCCATGTCAGATAATGTCTGTGACATCGAGATTACTTGAGTACAGCAAGAGGTGGAAGCAATGTATTTTTCTTCAACAGTAGAGAGTGAAGCAGATTCTTGTTTTTTTGTTGTGCCAAGCCACTAAACGATCACCAAGAAAGAAAGAAGCACCACTGGTGCTTTTCCTATCATCCAGACAACTAGCCAAATCAGAATCAGTATTTGCCACTAATGAAAAATCATTGCTTCTGGGATACCAGATTCCATAATACATAGTGCCTTGAATATATTTAAGAATCCTTCTAACAACATTAATGTGAGATTCCTTAGGAGATGACTGAAATTGAGCAACCATGCAAACAACTTGCATTATGTCAGGTCTTGAGGCTGTTAGATATAATAGGTTGCATGTCATTGACCTATAGTTAGTTGGATTAGCAGTAGGAGAATCATCAACCTTACCGAGTTTACAGCTAGTAGCCATTGGAGTGCTAACTGGATGGCATTCATCCATTTAAAATTTCTTTAACATTTCTCTTGCATATTGTGTTTGAGAGAGAAAAATACCAGTTTCAAGTTGAGAGATTTGAAGACCTAAAAATAATGATAGTTCTCCCAACATTGACATTTCAAACTCAGATTCCATAATCTGTGAAAATTTGACTTAAAGCAATATTGTTGCAGCCAAAGATAGTATCATCAACATGGATTTCAACAACTAAAATATCAGAACTTTCAATCTTAACATAAAGATTGTTGTCTACTCCTCCTCTAACGAAACCATTTGAAAGTAAATAGTTGTCTAGTCTGGAGTACCAAGCTCAAGGAGCTTTTTTTAGGCCATATAGAGCCTTTTTCAGCCTATAAACATGATTGGGTTTGTTTTTACAAGTAAATCCTTCAAGCTGTTCTATGTAAATTTCTTCATCTAAATAACCATTCAGAAAGGCAGTTTAAACATCCATTTGATATATAGTAAATTTTTTTAAAACAGGATAGGCTAAGAAAATTCTAATTGATTCAAGTCTAGCTACAGGTGCAAAGGTTTCACTGAAGTCAATACCTTCTTGCTGAGCATATCCTTTGCAGACATATCTAGCCTTGTTGTGAACAACATGGCCATTTTCATCAGGTTTGTTTCTGATATCCATTTACCTCCTATGCCATTTTTGTCATCTGGTCTTGGGACTAGCTCCCAAGTCTGATTATTCTCAGTTTGATCAATTTCATCCTACATTGCATTAAGCCAGCATTCATAAGTTAGAGCTTCATCAAAAAAATTTGGCTCAAACTGTGTGATTAAATAGAAAGCAGTAAGCTCAACTATGTGAGCTTTTTCATCATAGTTAACTGTTCTTTTCCTTGTTTGAACTCCTGCAGATTTATCTCCAATAATCAGATCTTTAGGATGGTTTCTAGCAAGAGATTTTGAAAGAGTTTTAGTTACACATTTTCCAAAGCTGGTTTCAACATCTTTAGATTTTGCTTTAGCTAGTTTAGGACTTGTTGATTTTGTTTCAAGCTTTGCAGTTTCAAAGCCTTCAGAATTTATATCAAGTTCAAATTCTTCCTCCTCATCATCCTGCATAGGTTCAACATCTAAAAGCATATTTTCATCAAATTTGACATTGACAAATTCAACATTTTTATTCATCCTATTGTTAAAGCATTTATAGGCTTTGCTATGAGTAGAGTATCCTAAAAAGATACCTTCATTTTTTCTAGATTGAAAACTTCCTAAGTTATCATCGTCTCTCTTGATAAAACATTTGTAGCCAAATATTCTGAAATATTTAATTGAGGCAGATTTACCATACCACAGTTCATATGGAGTGAAATTGGATTTCACTCTAATATAGACTCTATTCAAAATATAGACAGTTGTATGAACAACTTCTTTCCAGTACATGTTTGGAAAATTTGCTTCATTCAGCATAGTTCTTTCCATTTCTTTTACAGTCATGTTTTTTCTCTCAACAACCCCATTTTGTTGGCGTGTTCTGGCAGCAACATATTGTCTTTTTATGCCATGTCTTTCATATTAGTCAATGAATTCTTGTGAGGTGAATTCACCACCTTTGTCAGATCTTAGACATTTCAGTTTTAAATCTAACTCCCTTTGTACCATTTTTCTAAAGACTTTAAAATGATCAAAAGCTTCAGATTTGTGCTTGAGAAAGGTAACCCATACCATACGAGAGTAGTCATCAACAAGTAGCATGGAATATTTCTCACCATTGATGGATCTAGTCCTTGTAGGACCACATAAGTCAGTATGAACAAGTTGCAGAGGTCTAGTAGAAGAATATTCTTTAGATTTAAATCTTACCTTTGTTTGCTTTCCTTTGAGACATTCTTTACAGACTGTATTATTAGGCTTTCTCATAATAGGCAGGCCTCTTACATTCTGATTTTTACTAATTCTATCCAAATTGTCAAAATTGATATGACCTAGTCTCTTGTGCCACATCCAGCTTTCTTCAACATGACTCATTAAGCACATACCTTGATTGTTTTCATTTCCAGAAGTGTCAAGTAAATTGTAGACATTTCCCTTAGTCCTTCTTCCAGTAGCAATACCTTTTCCAAACTTATTTTTAATTTCACATCCCTGTGAAGTGAACATGACTTGATAGCCACTGTCACAAATTTGACTGACACTCAGAAGGTTGTGCTTTAATCCTTCTACGTAATACACATTGTAAATAGGAGTGTCTTCATTCAGAAACAGTGAACCTCTACCTTTGATTTGGATTCTTGAGTTGTCTCCAAACTTCACATATCCATCTACATAGTCTTCAAGATTAGTGAATTTTTCTTTGTCACCAGTCATGTGGTTTGAACAACCACTGTCCAGGACCCATAAGTCCTTTTTCTTGGAGTGGAAGTCAGTTTGAACTAACATAGTTTGTTCTATGTTGTTGACAGCTTTGGGTTTCCAGACATTTTTAGTTTTTTGTTGTTTATTATGCTGACCAACATTACATTGCTTAGCAGAATAACCCATGGACTTGCATGTGAAACATCTAATTTGTCTTGCAAAGCCAATATTTTTCCTATAACCAAATCTAGGTGTTCTAGGATTTATAAATCTACAAGAGCTCACCTTGTGACCAAATTTGTTGCAGAAATAACAATACCCATAAAAGAAAGGGTTGGAATTATATGCCATTTTGTTTCTCCTAAAAGGATGAACATGATCCTTATCAAAATCAGAATGTTTGGGTTCAACACTTTTGTTTCCAACAACAACATTATCCTTTGCACTGTAATTTTAACATTCACCTTTCACAAAACCAATACCTATTTTGTCCTTGTTCAGTTTATGTTTACTGAGCATGTCATTCAGTTTAAGAGTACTCTCATATTTCTCAATGGTCTTCTTGAGATCTACAATCTCATGTTCAAGTTTTTGAATTTCTTGATGTTTAAATCTTATGCCAATACGAAGACAATCTTCAACTCTCATGGATTCTTCAAGTTGAGTTTTTAATGAGACTATCTCAAGATTTGTGAGTTGCTCTTGTGCAAGATCTTGAGCAAAATTTTGTTCTTGAGCACACATTTGTTTTTAAAGTTTCCTTAGCTCTTTTAGAGCACATTTAAGTTCATCTTCAAGGTCTACTTTTCCTTCTTCAGCATCATTGTTGTTGATTTCTTCTTGCTGAGTGATTTCAGCCATGAATAAATTTTCATCCTCTTCATCTAAAGAATCTTCAGATTCAGAGTCTGTTTCATTTTTGCTGAACAAACTTTTCTTCTTTTTGAATTAGAATTTATGTTTAGGTCTATAGGCCTTTTTCTTAGCCAATTTTTCAGATTTATCATTATCACTACTTGGATCAGCATAGGGGCACTTTGCAGCAAAGTGGCCTATTTTTCCATAGTTAAAGCATTTGAAGGGAAGTTTTCCCTTATACTTTCCAGACCCCTTTTTGAGTTTCCTCACAAAGTGGGATTCTTTGGAATCAAAAAATTCTGATTCAGTGAGCTCATTCTTTTCTTTCCTTTCAGCATTAAATGTTGTTTCTTTTGCAGAGGTGTTGTTTTTACTAATCCTCATTTCATAGGCAGTCAGAGTGCCTTGAAGGTTGTCAAGGGTAAGCTGGGTAAAGTGTTTCTTCTCTTCTAGATTAGTGACCTTAGCTTCAAATTTTGTCGGTAAGGTTTTGATGACGTTAGTTACAACATCAAATTCCTTAACCTCTTCTCCCAGACCCTTCATGGCATTGACAATTTCATCAACTCTCAAAAATTAATCAACTATTTTTTTATCATCCCTCATTTTTATTTCTTCAAACTGGTGTTTTAGAGTGAGGACTTTAGACTGTTTTACTTTTTCATTTCCTTGATAGATAGTTTCAAGTTTAACCCATATTTCCCTAGCAGAGCTGTAGAGCATGACTTTAATAAAGACATCTTTAGTCAATGCACACAGGAGAGCATGTTTTTCTCTTGCATTGGTTTCATATCTTTTCTTTTCATCAGAAGTAGTAGGCAGAGTAGCTGGTACAATGTACCTAGTCAATACTATGCTCAAAACATTAAGGTCAATAAAAGTTAAATAAGTCTCCATTCTAATTTTCCAGAATACATAATCAGCTCCATGAAATAATGGAGCTCTAGTCATGGATGTGCCTTCATGAGCTTGAGACATTTTGAATAGACTCCTTTTCCAGAATCAATCCTAGGTTGGAAAGACCTATCAGAGGACCCTATGCTCTGATACCAATTGTTGGAGTGAAAAGACATTCAGAGGGGGGGATGAATCAGTGTTATTAACCGTTTTGACAAATTTTACTGAAACTGAAATAAACCAAGTGTATGCTCTCATTTAGAAATTATAAACTAATTCATGTATTGAATGCAATCACATAAACTGAAATGAGAATAGTGAAACATAGCATTTTAAAGCATTAAAGAATTGAATCAAATGAACCACAAATACTCAAATAAACACAAGATATGCCGAGTGGAAAACCCTCCTAGGGTAGAAAAACCATTCCTTAACCTGTTGCCTTTTTTAGGCTTTCATTTCAATAATCATTTTTGACAATGCCTCATAAGTCGATTTCTGAGCACCAACTCAAGGAGCACCAACCCCTTTTTTTAGAGACACCAATCTCAAGGAGCACCAACCCCTTTTCCATTTTCAGTAAAACATATAATGATATAGAGGATCTCTCTGTTTCCCTGATTTCTATCAAGTGCCTCTTGACATACAATGTTTACAATTCTCAAATGTCAAGCATGATACTTCAGAATTCCACCCATTGTCAAGCCTTAAGACAGCTTGAGGAAAAATCTCATAAAGTTTTATTTCTCAATCTCAATACAACTTATCATCAATACCTTTACAGTGATATGTTCTCACTCTGTTTTTCACACACTATTACATACATTTTCCATTATTCTTTTCAAAAAAAGTTAACTCTGTTTTTTTCATTTTTACAGCAAAAAATAATAACCCTATATCTCATGCAATTTTTCATGGTACATCTCTGTCTTTTTCTCTTTTTGATTTTCAGTGATATTAAAGCCCTAATCTCTCTGTTTTCTTTAATTTACAGATTTCATCATTACACACATTTTTCGGTTACAATAGTATCTTGTGTTGCAAAAAAAAAATAGAGGTGATCATCACGTTACCACATTCCTGTCGAGCAACTTTGCCAGGTAAATCAAAGTTCCTGAGAGAAGGATCTTTTCTCTAGACAAGAATAGAAAAGCAGTATGCAAAAATAGAAGTGTGACTGAACCCTATCTTGTCAAGCAACCTGCACAGGCAGCGCTTAACCAAACAACATCAAAGCATGCATATAATTCATGAATAATAACCACTGAAACGGCTGCAAAGTGAAGGTAACCGAATTCACATTGTAGTGAAACTGAAAAAAAAAAAACCCCATAATAATGCATCCAAGAGTAATTACAAATGAACCCAGGTAAGAAACTGAAGAGATTCGAAGATTTCATTATTACCCACAAGCCAAAAACCATGACCCATACAACTAATATGATAATCTTTGAAAAATGCAATCAAGATTTAGTGTAATCATTTCAGATCTAACCATGAAAAGAATAGACCAAATTTTCACCTTCCATTTAGCAAAGAACACTTATCTCTTATTAACCTTGCCAGAGAAGTAACGGTTATGCAAAGAAGACAAAGAGAAGAATACCTGTGAAGACCGAAAGAGACTATCATGCTCATTGTTACCAGACCAGCATTGAGAGAAATGACCAAGACTCCTTCCAATCTCAAGCCTTCACCTAACGACAGGAAGCTAACACAACCATCGACCATTGTAATGGTCTTCCACCATTCCCCATACGCTGTCCAAGGTCAGAAAGCTAGCAACATATACAGTGAAATGGCTATGAGAAAAACTCCATGGTGGTGGCCAGAATAGGGTTCCAAACCCTCGAACAAGTGAAGCAAAAGATTGACCTAAAATTCCTTAGCCAAACAAAAGATCGATGACTATTCAAATGTTGATAATCTTTGAAGTCCAAAAGGACTAACATAATAATTCAAGAACTCATTATTCCTTTTGAAGTTCATGGCTTGTTCAAAGACAATCATGCTGGCCAAAAATATTTCTCATTATCAACTATTGACCAAGTGATAAAGAATGTGTAATGTCGACTTAATAATGCCTAACATTAATTCATGTAAAGTGTCGAATTCTTAAGTCTTAATGTCCCAAAGTAATCACAAGCCTAGTCACTTCCAATGTGACATTTACAATGATTAAAACCTTACCTGTTGTCGGCTTTTAAGCCTTGTGATTTATCCATCATAAGACCCGATTGCAATATAATATGCATTGCCATATACTGTGCCAAATATAATATCCAATGCCAAATAATATCCAAAGCCTTGTGAAGTGTAATAAAGGTTAATTTCATGCTAAGTTCACAATGCCATTCACCCATGCCAAATACCATAAACCATATGCCCATGTCACAATATCATATGTCATATGCCCAAACCATTATTAGTTGATTAAGGAAACCCGATAGGGATTTCTTAAAATTGAAAAACAAACTACATCTTATAAACCCAAGCATCAAGAACCAGAGATCATTATCTGAATGAGGATAGAGTAAGATGACTTTGAATATGATCAAAAGCATTATCAATTTCATGATGCTAGAAACTGATCAAGCCAAAACATATAAACCTATAGAAAACTGAACATGCCAAAAACATGTAATCAAGTGAATCATTGTAGCTCAAATTGTCAAAACAGAAACATGTCTCCTTATCAATGGAACATAAACTTGTAACCAAGATTCCTTAACCGAGATCTGCACATGGAGTCAAGAGATCAGTGCCACCAAAGATAATATCATAACTGAAGTAATCATGCCAATCAGAAACAAAGCAGATCAACTGAGTAAACAACCACCAAGATGCCAGAGAGTAACACATATTGTCATCAAGGAAAAATTAGCACAAGAGAGATTCAACAAAACATAATTTAAATTTAGGTCCTAGGTCTAAGGGAGGACCCATGCACCCATGGGTGAATGGGTCCTCGGTCCCTAAACCTAGGACACACATTGCTCAGGGTAAAGTGTTATTTTAAGGCATTAATGAATGTCGGGTTTCCTCTTCGGAAAATGCAATTAGATAGGCTTGGAAAATGAACTAAGGGGCTAAGTAAGGAAAATTAAGCTCAATTAATTAAGAAAGCCCTAAATAAATGTGAAAATGTAAATGTGTGCACTTTACAACACTAAAATAAGGCACAATCAAGTCCAAATTAACTAGGAAAGCCCAAAAAAGTGTGAAAATGCAAAAGGGATACATTATTCTACACTATAGTTACTTAATTGAAAAATTGAAGATAAAACAACCAACATCTAAGAGGATGTGGGAATCACATCTAATACTTGGACTATTTTCTCAAGAGGTAGGAAAATAAGGAGATACAAGACATCAACCAATCAAATTATCGATTAGTCACTTGCACATGCATAGAAGCACACATTCCAACACATAGGAGTGGATAACATTTAAAATAAAAAGTAAATATCTAAAATGCAATGATAGGTAGGAAAGGAAATCTAAAAGAAATAACATTCATGAAGGAATTTTTTTTTAAATGTTCAAGAAGTACCTACTATCCAATGGTCACCTTATATACTAATTAGTTCACCCCTTTCACCAATTCTAGCTATCCATAATTGGTTAGGTCACTCATAGGGTCATCCCCACTAAATTGAGTGACCCCCAAGTCCCCACTTATGCAGGGTAACTCAAAATTGATAAATTCGACAAATCAAGATAGTTCAAATAGGTTAGATTTTCCTAAAAACATGATGATCAAACATGGTTTAAAAAAATAGATCTTGTACAAGGTTCCCAAATTCACCACTAATACATTCCTATGCTATCTTCATTTTTTGAGCTTCTCAATACTCTTGATATCAAGAAAATCTAAGAATATCCTTTGGGGAATAAAAGGAAGGTATATCAACTTTTCAACATACATATGATTCCAAGATTTCACGGACATAAATCAATATATAATGAGGTTGTATAGAATTTGGGGCAGGAAACACACTTATACAAAATTTTAGAATTTAAAATGGAAACGTATATGTGGAGTATATTACTTTCACTCATATTCCTTGAGAATGGAATGGGGTGGTTGATTGCCTGGCTAAATGGGCGTCGGATCATATTCAAGATTGGAATTTGGTGGATCGGGGCCAATTACCCCCCAGATTTGTCTCAACAATTGGATCGCTTGGTTGAACTTGATAGGACCATTTAATGCCCTTGCTTTGTAGTGTTTCTTTGATTTAATAAAAAAATTACCCTCCTTGATGTTTATATGCAAATATATACACCAAAAGTTGTAACTACAAGAATTTAGAACCATCATGAGATGGTGTCAAGGTAGGGAAAAGCCATTGAGTACATCCAATTCCTTGAAAAAGCTTAAGCCCAAAGAAGAGGCAATGCACTGTCCAAATTGAAAGCTATTTAAGAATAGATAATCCAAAGTCCAAATAGATTATATAAACATAATGATCGTGCGGCTCTAAAAACTAAAAAATTAGACTACATTGCAAATGTAGATTATACATTAAGAACTAAGTAGAAAGAACATATATGTTATAGGTCGATGATTTCTCATCGAACTTGTGTTTCATAGGTCTCACTCAAATGTTAGAGAAAAGCTAACTTCAAAAGCTTCTGTGCAGTCAAAAAAACTTCAAAAAAGGACCATGACGCAATGTATTGACCTTTCAACCATAACAACTGATAAAAATTCATTCCAGTTGGATTTGCTTACGATCCTTACCCTCTTTACAAATGATGGGGCAGTATAAAATTTAACTCCAAGTGCTCCAGAGATTGGAGAACACAAAAATCTTCTGGCAGACTGTAACATTGAAAACTTCCAAGTGGGAACATTTCATTGCAGAATATTATTCTTTTCAAATGTTTTAGAAGCCCTATTGAAGAGGGAAACCTCTGCAACTTCTTAAATTAATATTAACTCTATCGGCTTCGAAGGAGGCTGCAGGCAACATATTTTTGGTTTAATGACATTTTGGATATAGGCAAAGATAAAATACATAAATCTTTAGTTTTATTTCCCTCTTTGATTGAAATTGAGTACAATTAATTACTTCATTATATAGAGGTTTTATATACACGCAAAGACTAATGACAGTAAATGTACTTAGAAACATCTTAAAACTTATCTGTTGTCTATATTTTGTTTTGTGGACGAAATCACTAGCATATTTCAACACTTCTTCTTAATTTCTACCACTAATTGCTTCCACATCTATAACACACAAATTTTATCTCTTGTAGGTGGATAGATATAAAGATAAAATACATAAGACTTCAACTTTATTTCTCTCTAGATTGAAACTTATTACAATTATCTCATCATATAGAGGTCATAGATACATGCAAAGATAATTCTAAAAGCTAGGCATGACATGTCAAAATATAGCAACTTGCTATATAGAGGTCATAGATACATGCAAAGATAATTCTAAAAGCTAGGCATGACATGTCAAAATATAGCAACTTGCTAATGAGAGTAAATGTATCTAGAAACATCCTAAAAACTGATCTATTATCTATATTTTGTTTTGTGGGAGAAATTATTAAAATATTCTAATAGACATAAATACTGATTCTTTCAACATATGCATAAGTAATATTTTACAAACTTTGACAAACACATTTATAAAAAAAAACTGATAAAATTGCAACCAATGTTTAAAATAAACACAAGGAACCACTCACTTCACAAGTTTATTCACAACACATGGATTTCATAATCCCAACTGATTTAGATCTAGAGTATACAAGTATTCACAAGACTCATCTTGCAATTTGAGTTAGCTGAGAAAGAGACTAAGCAAATATGTTTTACCAAAATTGATATTCTTCAATTAATCATCATTAGAAAACCTTGTAACTACACATTTAGGTGAAACATCAAGCATACTTGAACCATATAAAGATAGACAAAAGATAGAATAAAACATCCAATGTGATATAATCCATAGCAAGATATCAGATCACCACATCTAAATAAAAACCATTTACTACTAACATGATGTAAAGATCAAAATGTAGAAATAACAATAATCCACAATACTAATTAAGATCACATATAATAATAAAAACATAACAAAAGCATCCAAAATTCATAACCAAATGCTTTGATAGAACTACAAATGATCATACTATTTACAAGAAAATCAGTAGAAAGCTAAGGCACATATACCTAGAGGCCTTACGAAAATTGAATGCGATTCATCATAACTTCTTATCTTCTTTCGATAATTTAAACCTTCATCTCAATTCCAAAATGTTACAAACCTTTTCCATAATATACCGGAGAAAACTAAACTTCTGACCCTAACGTAACTTGAGAAAACTTCATAATCAATTTATCTTAAATTCAATTGGGATGATATTGATTATGGCGTATTTTCCTCCATCAAATTCGTCGAAGTGACATGCATATTTCTCTTGCATTGCCAATCAAGACAGCTCTTCAATAGTACTAGAGAAAATCGCAAGCATAATATCTAGGTAATGTTTGACAATTTGTAGTAGGTACGGATCCCTGAATCGTAAATGTTCAATTAAAAAGTATATGCTTGCATCTGAATATAGATCTAAAATTTTGAATGAATTCTTCAGGCAACACCATAGAGAAAGAGCCATCTTTCAAAGCCATTCCAAACTATTCAAACAAATTCAGAAATGGATAATTTCCAAATTCTTGTTCATAATTTATTCTCTCTAGAGATGAGTATTTCATAGTAGTTATAGCATTTGGATCAATCTCATCTTTTTTATTTTTGAGAATAATGAGTACCGAGGATAAAAAGAAAATAAAGTTCTTTACATTCTGCATATAATGAGAGAAAGTGCCATTGATAAGATAATATATTACACATTCTGCGACATTCATATATATATATATATATGAATGCATGCACATGATTTGGAACATCTTACTTGTTTAATGAATTTCAATATAATCTGAGAATTTTGCATGACAGTATGTAAGCTTGTAAAAGATGATAAACTGATAGCTAACATATATCACTAAAAGTACTTGATGGAACTCAAAACATCTAAAATGTAGAACTTTGACTATCAAAGCCTGATAATGCAGTGGGATTGGTATTGCGTAGGAGGTCTGATATAGTAGATGTTAAATTGGAAGAAACTACATTTCCCGTCAAAGATGTCTTGAGGTTCTCCAACGCCCTGGCTACATCTCTCATGGAGGGTCGTTCTCTTGGCGATTCATTGGTGCATAGCAAACCAACATGAATGAAAGAAAGAAGAAGTCCATTCTCTTCCATGTTTGCATTCACATCCCTCAGCAACTTACTATCAACAACATCTGCCACTCTATTTGGAAAAGCTGAGCTCACCCACTTTTGCAAGTTCAGGTTTCCCACAAACATGTCATCACTTGGCCTCTTCCTTGTAACCATCTCTAATATCAGAATTCCATAACTGTAAACGTCTCCCTTTAAAGAAACATTCCCACCCAATCCATACTCTGCAATCAATTTTGTTCATGAAATTCTTAGAGAACTATTAAAGGAAAAGATTAAAGCCTATGTAAACATAATTCAAAAAAAATACCTGGAGCAATATAGCCAATAGTTCCTTTGAGTGCAAATGTTGTTGTACTCAGTGAATCTGTGGAGTTTGGAGTAGTAGTTAAACGGGATATACCAAAATCAGTCACAAGGGCTGTCATGTTGGCATCCAGGAGCACATTGCTAGGTTTTAAATCACAATGCACAATTTGCAAAGGACAATCATGATGTAAATATTCCATGCCATGGGCTACATCTATAGCAATGCTCAAACAGTCACTCAATCCCAATTCACAGATGTTCAGATCATCTCTGTCAAGGTGCAAATGCTTTTCCAAGCTCCCATTTGATGCATATTGAAGAACCAAACCTTTCAAGCTAGGGTAGTAAAATGCACTTATGATTCTGATGAGGTTGCGGTGCCTAATCCTCCCTAACACTCTGCATTCTGTGTTAAAGCTCTTATGAGATTCTTCATCATGTAAATTAAGAGCCTTGATGGCAACTATCTTACCATCCCTCAAAATGCCTTTATACACTGATCCAAAGCTACCCACACCAAGCAAGTTTGACTCATCAAATCCAGATGTTGCATTGACAAGATCTTGATAAGAAAATTTTGGATAGCCGAGCCTTTGGGAAAAAAGGTTTGAGGAATGCAACAGTTGTCTTGAAAGTTTATGCCTCCATAGCATTCCTCTAATGAAAGAGACTGATATTAAACCAATGGCTCCAACAACTGATAAGACTATTCTTTTCAGCAGTGAATGCTTTTCCTAGGTCTTCTTTGGGCATGGAGGCAATGAATAGTTTATTGGGCCACAGAGGCCAAGATTTCCCTCAAACAATGTTATAACAGTTCTATTTGGAAACAACCCTCCATCTGGAATTTGACCTGACAACTTATTGAAAGAAACATTCATGTACTTGAGTACTTTTAGTCTTCCAAGAGACTTTGGTATTGAACCTGATAAAAAATTGGCAGAAAGATCCATTTCCTGAAGATTTTGTAATTTGGAGAGTGAATCTGGTATTGGACCTTCAAAGGCATTGTGGGACAGATTTAGATGCTCTAATGCTGTGCATTCTCCTAGAGCATTTGGAATCATCCCAGCAAGTCGATTTCCAGAGATGTCTATGGCTTGAGCCTTTACAATTTTACTCAACTCCTGTGGCAAGGACCCTTGGAGAGAATTCCATGAAAGATTGAGATAGACTTGTAGGTTTTGAAGGCTGGCAATGAATTCACGAGGTATCCTTCCCCGTAGTTTATTGTAAGAGAAATCAAGGTGCTCCAAATTCTGACATCCATTTAAACTAAGAGGGATCTCACCTGAAAAGTAGTTGTGCTGAAGATGAAGACGCCTAAGTTGTTGGGGGCTACAGAGTGAATCTGGTATTTTTCCAGATAGCTGGTTCTGACTAAGATCCAAGAGTCCGAGATGTTGCATTTGACCCATCTCACTTGGAATGCTTCCTTCTAATTTGTTCCCTTTCAGATACAATCTTTCCAACATACGGAATCTTTTAATTACAGGTGGAATATGGCCACTGAAAAGATTATTGCCTAAATCTAAGAAGGTTAAATTTGTCAGATTGGCAATTTGCTGAGGTATGGTTCCACTTATCATGTTGTATGATAAATTCAGGCGAGAGAGACTGGACGACAGTTGGCCGATGGATGGAGGCAATATACCAGTAAGAAGATTATCCGACACATCTAATAATTCCAGGTGGGAACAATTTGTGAGAGGAGTGAGAAAAGCCAATGTGTTTCTGCCGGTACTAACAAGTTGATTCTCGTTTAGCCATAGCTGGGTAAGAAGGCTCAACTTACCAAACTCAATTGGCACCATTCCACTGAGCCGGTTCTTGCTCACTGTAAATACGCCGAGTCTGGAGCAATTTCCAATGGAGTTTGGTATGTTTCCACTAAGCTGATTTGCCCATAAACTGAGGCGTTGCAAATTGGAGAGCTTGGTACCAATATCGAATGGAATATCTCCACTCAGCTGGTTGCGTTATAAATCTAAGCTATTCAATTTTGAAAGATTTGTTAAAGAGGAGGGAATGCTGCCCGATAGGTGGTTTTCCATAGTGTGAAGCATCTGTAGGTGAGTGAGCATGCCCAGTTCAGGGGGAATGGGACCTTGGAGATGGTTTTCTGACAAATCCAGTTCAACCAAAGCGGACAGATTTTTGAAAGAACGGGGAATGGTACCGGTGAGACTGTTTACTCCCAAGTAAAGGCTCTTCAAACTTATGAGGCGACTCAGCTCGTGCGGAATGCTGCCATGCAGTTGGTTAAAGGAGAGTGCCAGGTCATACAAACGGCGGCAAGCGGAGAGAGTGGGAGGAATGGTTCCTTGCAATTGATTGCGGTGGAGCAAGAGTACCTGCATACGGGGAAGTTGGCCGAGTTGAGGAGGAATGCAACCCGTGAGATCATTTTCTCCCAAATCCAATTCAACTAAGGCGGACAGATTTCCTAAAGAAGGGGGAACGGAGCCTGTGAGATTGTTTTCTCCTAAGTAAAGATACTTCAGGCTTGTGAGGCAACCCATCTCAGGCGAAATGCTGCCATCCAGTTGGTTAACAGAGAGTTCCAGGTCGTACAAACGGCGGCAAGCGGAGAGAGTGGAAGGAATGGTTCCTTGCAATTGATTGTCATTCAGCCAGAGTATCTGCAGAAGGGGAAGTTCGCCGAGTTGAAGTGGAATGAGGCCTGACAGTTTATTAGAATATAGAGAAAGCTCCTTTAGTTGAAGCAGGGCTCCCAATTCAGGGGAAATGGTACCTGTAAGATCATTTTCTTCCAAATACAGTTCAACTAAAGCGGACAGATTTTTGAAAGAATGGGGAATGTTACCGGTGAGATTGTTTGCTCCCAAGGAAAGGTACTTCAAACTTGTGAGGCGACTCAGCTCGGGCGGAATGGTTCCTTGTAATTGATTGTTGTTCAGCCAGAGTATCTGCAGACGGGGAAGCTCACCGAGTTGAGGTGGAATGGTGCCTGACAGCTGATTCGAATAAAGATAAAGCTCCTTTAGTTGAGAAAGGGCTCCCAAGTCAGGGAGAATGGTACCTGTGAAATCATTCTCTTCCAAATACAACTCAACTAAAGAAGACAGATTTTTGAAAGAACAGGGAATGGTACCGGTGAGATTGTTTGTTCCCAAGTGAAGGTTCTTCAAACTTGTGAGGTGACTCAGCTCGGGCGGAATGCTACCATACAGTTGGTTAAAGGAGAGTGACAGGTCATACAAACTGCGGCAAGCGGAGAGAGTGGGCGGAATGGTTCCTTGTAATTGATTGCCGTGGAGCCAGAGTACCTGCAGACGGGGAAGTTGGCCGAGTTGAGGTGCAATGGTAGCAGTGAGGTCATTGTTGGAGAGATCTAAGTATCGAAGAGACGAGAGATTCCCCAGGAGAGAAGAGATGGTGCCATCTAAATTCATGAAGGATAAATTGAGAGCAAGGATGGAATGAGAAGAGGGATGGCAGGTAACGCCGGGTCCAATTGCAGAGGGGCAGAGAGGGAGTCCAGTCGGGCAGTGAAGTTTTGTTGCTCCTGGAAACGACAGCTTTGGATTGCAAGAGCAAGTATTGTTGCTGTTGTTGATGAGAGAGATCATCGAGAGAGTGAGGAAGAACGGAGATTGAAAAGATGGAAAGCATGAAAGGCAAGAACAAAAGAGGAGCCATGGTAGAGCAAAGTAGAGCCGGGCAGAGCAGGACAAGAGCAGCACAAAACACACAAAGGCAATACATAAATTATAGAAGAGGAGGAACAAATAAATGTCGTTAGACAATTCCACCTTAGTTGAGCTTCTAAAATTCTTCAATTATTTTGAATTTAATTGTTATACAAGGGATATTTTAGTACATATTTTGGTATGTGTACATATTACGGCTCATTTAAAATTATGGGAAAACGTATTTCTAACTAATTTCTTCGGTGTGACAAACGCTATAAAATTGACATTGAAAGAAAGATGCGTTAATAATAAATTGGACTTTGACGTGGGAAACATAGTGAGAATAGTTATTTTTTAACATTGGGAGCCATATTTATTATATTGTTTAAAAATGTTTATCTATATTGGTGTGGTGTAAAGGAGTCAGGTAACTGCTAAACAAAATTCACCTATGTACATCGAAAAATGCATGAAAAACATACAAATGAAGATGTATGGATACATACATAACATGACAAGACGTCGTAGTGCGGGCCCTGCCAAACGCCTGAAACCAGCGGAGGGGACGAAACGTCCGATCTATGGTCAGGCAAGAGTTAACGACGTCGTTAGGTGTGTTTTCCCGCTCGTTGCAGGGCGCAGAAAGCAGGCGGGTTAGCTTCGTCGGCAAGTTTCTTGTGCGGCGCGGGAAAAGTGGAAGGGAATGACGTGGGCCTTTTTTGTTTGGAGAAAGCAAAGCGAAAATACTATTTGTTTCTTGTTTCCTGTCTGTACGTTGAAAAGGAAAGCTGAAGGTCTGAGAGCATGTGCACGAATTCGAAGAGAATACCGACCAAATTAGCTGAAGTGTGGAGTGTACATCAAGGATTTGGAGGAGAATACACAAAGCAAGGTGAGGGGTAATTTTGTCGCAAGCAGAGGGTTTTACAAGTTCTTTGTGTTTGAAATTTGGGAAACAGAATGTGGAGTATTTCAGTTGTTCGAATGTCTTCAAAATCACACATTCCATTGTTGTGTTTCAATTTCGCACCATTGAAAAAAGAAACTGCAAAAAACAATTTTGAATGGGAAACGCAAGGGTTTCAATAAAAAAAACTGTCCAAAATTATTCTCAATGGGAAACACAGTGCTGGGTTTCATTTTTTTGAATCTCCTTGTTTTAATGTAGAGGGTTTTACAAGTTCTTTGTCTTTGAAATTTGGGAAATAGAATGGGGAGTATTTCAGTTGCTCGAATGTCTTCAAAATCACACATTCCATTGTTGTGTTTCAATTTCGCACCGTTGAAAAAAAAACTGCAAATAATAATTCTGAATGGGAAACACAGTGTTGGGTTTCAATAAAAAAACTGTCCAAAATTATTCTCAATGGGAAACACAGTGTCGGAGTTCATTTTTTTGAATCTCCTTGTTTTAATGTAGAGGGCTTTACAAGTTCTTTGTCTTTGAAATTTGGGAAACAAAATGTGGAGTATTTCAGTTGCTCAAATATTTTCAAAATCACACATTCCATTGTTGTGTTCAATTTCGCACCGTTGAAAAAAGAAACTGCAACTAATAATTCTAAATGGGAAACGTAGTGCTGGGTCTCAATAAAAAAACTGTCCAAAATTATTTTCAATGGGAAACACAGTGTTGGGTTTCATTTTTTTGAATCTCCTTGTTTTAATGTAGAGGGTTTTACAAGTTCTTTGTCTTTGAAATTTGGGAAACAGAATGGGGAGTATTTTGATTGCTCGAATATCTTCAAAATCTCACATTCCATTCTTGTGTTTCAATTTCGCACCGTTGAAAAAAAAAGCTGCAAATAATAATTTTGAATAGGAAACGCAGTGCTGGGTCTCAATAAAAAGACTGTCCAAAGTTATTCTCAATGGGAAACACAATGTTGGATTTCATTTTTTTGAATCTCCTTGTTTTAATGTAGAGAGTTTTACAAGTTCTTTGTCTTTGAAATTTGAGAAACAGAATGGGGAGTATTTCGGTTGCTCGAATGTCCTCAAAATCACACATTCCATTGTTGTGTTTCAATTTCGCACCGTTGAAAAAAGAAACTGCAAATAATAATTCTGAATGGGAAACACAGTGTTGGGTTTCAATAAAAATAACTGTCCAAAATTATTCTCAATGGGAAACACAGTGCTGGGTTTCATTTTTTTGAATCTCCAAGTTTTTATGTAGAGGGTTTTACAAGTTCTTTCTCTTTGAAATTTGGGAAACAGAATGGGGAGTATTTTGGTTGCTCGAATGTCTTCAAAATCTCACATTCCATTGTTGTGTTTCAATTTCGCACCGTTGAAAAAAGAAACTGCAAATAATAATTCTGAATGGGAAACGCAATGCTGAGTTTCAATAAAAAAACTATCCAAAATTATTCTCAATGGGAAATACAGTGCTGTATTTCATTTTTTTGAATCTCCTTGTTTTAATGTAGAGGGTTTTACAAGTTCTTTGTCTTTGAAATTTGGGAAACAGAATGGGGAGTATTTCAGTTGCTCGAATGTCTTCAAAATCACACATTCCATTGTTGTGTTTCAATTTCGCACCGTTGAAAAAAAAATTGCAAATAATAATTTTAAATGGGAAACACAGTGCTGGGTCTCAATAAAAAAACTGTCCAAAATTATTTTCAATGGAAAACGCAGTGCTGGGTTTCATTTTTTTGAATTTCCAAGTTTTTATGTAGAGGGTTTTACAAGTTCTTTGTCTTTGAAATTTGGGAAACAGAATGGGGAGTATTTCGGTTGCTCGAATGTCTTCAAAATCTCACATTCCATTGTTGTGTTTCAATTTCGCACTGTTGAAAAAAGAAACTGCAAATAATAATTCTGAGTGAGAAACACAGTGCTGGGTCTCAATAAAAAAACTGTCCAAAATTATTCTCAATGGGAAACACAGTGCTAGGTTTTATTTTTTGGAATCTCCTTGTTTTAATGTTGAGGGTTTTAGTCTTTGAAATTTGGGAAACAAAATGTGGAGTATTTCGATTGCTTGAATGTCTTCAAAATCTCACATTCCATTTTTGTGTTTCAATTTTGCACCGTTGGAAAAAAAAACTGCAAATAATAATTTTGAATGGGAAACGCAGTGTTGGGTTTCAATAGAAAACTGTCCAAAATTATTCTCAATGGGAAACACAGTGCTGGATTTCATTTTTTTGAATCTCCAAGTTTTTCTGTAAAGGGTTTTACAAGTTCTTTGTCTTTGAAATTTGGGAAACAGAATGGGGAGTATTTTGGTTGCTCGAATGTCCTCAAAATCACACATTCCATTGTTGTGTTTCAATTTCACACAGTTGAAAAAAAAAACTGCAAAAAATAATTCTGAATGGGAAATGCAGTGCTGGGTCTCAATAAAAAAACTGTCCAAAGTTATTCTCAATGGGAAACACAGTGCTGGGTTTCATTTTTTGGAATCTCCTTGTTTTAATGTAGAGGGTTTTACAAGTTCTTTGTCTTTGAAATTTGGGAAACAGAATGGGGAGTATTTCGGTTGCTCGAATATCTTCAAAATCATATATTTCATTGTTGTGTTTCAATTTCGCACCATTGAAAAAAGAAAAACTGTAAATAATAATTCTAAATGGGAAACATAGTGATGGGTCTCAATAAAAGGACTGTCCAAAATTATTCTCAATGGGAAACATAGTGTTGGGTTTCATTTTTTTGAATCTCCTTGTTTTAATGTAGAGGGTTTTACATGTTCTTTGTCTTTAAGATTTGAGAAACAGAATGGGGAGTATTTCAGTTGCTCGAATGTCTTCAAAATCACACATTCCATTCTTGTGTTTCAATTTTGCACCGTTGAAAAAAGAAACTGCAAATAATAATTGTGAATAGGAAACACAGTGCTGGGTATCAATAAAAAGACTGTCCAAAATTATTCTCAATGGGAAACATAGTGTTGGGTTTCATTTTTTTGAATCTCCTTGTTTTAATATAGAGGGTTTTAGAAGTTCTTTGTCTTTGAGATTTGGGAAACAGAATGGGGAGTATTTCGGTTGCCCGAATGTCTTCAAAATCTCACATTCCATTGTTGTGTTTCAATTTCGCATTGTTGAAAAAAGAAATTGCAAATAATAATTCTGAATGAGAAACGCAGTGCTGGGTCTCAATAAAAAAATTTTCCAAAATTATTCTCAATGGGAAACACAGTGCTAGGTTTCATTTTTTTGAATCTCCTTGGTTTAATGTAGAGGGTTTTAAAAGTTCTTTGTCTTTGAAATTTGGGAAACAGAATGTGGAGTATTTTAGTTGCTCGAATGTCTTCAAAATCACACATTCCATTGTTGTGTTTCAATTTCGCACCATTGAAAAAAGAAACTACAAATAATAATTCTGAATGGGAAACGCAGTGCTGGGTTTCAATAAAAAAACTGTCCAAAATTATTCTCAATGGGAAACATAGTGCTGGGTTTCATTTTTTGGAATCTCCTTGTTTTAATGTAGAGGGTTTTACAAGTTCTTTGTCTTTGAGATTTGGGAAACAGAATGGAGAGTATTTTGGTTGCTCGAATGTCTTCAAAATCTCACATTGCATTGTTGTGTTTCAATTTCGCACCGTTGAAAAAAAAAATTGCAAAAAATAATTATGAATGGGAAACGCGGTGCTGGGTCTGAATAAAAAAACTGTCCAAAGTTATTCTCAATGGGAAACACAGTGCCGGGTTTCATTTTTTGGAATCTCCTTGTTTTAATGTAGAGAGTTTTACAAGTTCTTTGTCTTTGAAATTTGGGAAACAGAATGGGGAGTATTTCGGTTGCTCGAATGTCTTTAAAATCATACATTCCATTGTTGTGTTTCAATTTTGCACCGTTGAAAAAAAAATTGCAAATAATAATTCTAAATGGGAAACGCGGTGCTGGGTCTCAATAAAAAGACTATCCAAAATTATTCTCAATGGGAAACATAGTGTTGGGTTTCATTTTTTTGAATCTCCTTGTTTTAATGTAGAGGGTTTTACAAGTTCTTTGTGTTTGAGATTTGGGAAACAGAATGGGGAGTATTTCGGTTGCTTAAATGTCTTCAAAATCACACATTCCATTGTTGTGTTTTAATTTCGCACCGTTGAAAAAAGAAACTGCAAATAGTAATTCTGAATGGGAAACGCAGTGCTGGGGTTCAATAAAAAAACTGTCCAAAATTATTCTCAATGGGAAATACAGTGCTGGGTTTCATTTTTTTGAATCTCCAAGTTTTTATGTAAAGGGTTTTACAAGTTTTTTGTCTTTGAAATTTGGGAAACAGAATATGAAGTATTTCGGTTGTTCGAATGTCTTCAAAATCTCACATTCCATTGTTGTGTTTCAATTTCGCACCGTTGAAAAAAGAAACTGCAAATAATAATTTTGAATGGGAAACGCAGTGCTAGGTCTCAATAAAAAAACTGTCCAAAATTATTCTCAATGGGAAACACAGTACTAGATTTCATTTTTTTGAATCTCCTTGTTTTAATGTAGAGGGTTTTACAAGTTTTTTGTCTTTGAGATTTGGGAAACAAAATGGGGAGTATTTCGATTGCTTGAATGTCTTAAAAATCTCTCATTTCATTGTTGTGTTTCGATTTTGCACTGTTGAAAAAAGAAACTGCAAATAATAATTCTGAATAGGAAATGCAGTGTTGGGTCTCAATAAAAAGACTATCCAAAGTTATTCTCAATGGGAAACACAATGCTGGGTTTCATTTTTTTGAATCTCCTTGTTTTAATGTAGAGGGTTTTACAAGTTCTTTGTCTTTAAAATTTGGGAAACAGAATGGGGAGTATTTTGGTTGCTCGAATGTCTTCAAAATCTCACATTCCATTGTTGTGTTTCAATTTCGCATCGTTGAAAAAAGAAACTGCAAATAATAATTCTGAATGGGAAACGTAGTGCTGGGTTACAATAAAAAAACTGTCCAAAATTATTCTCAATGGGAAACACAGTGCTGGATTTCATTTTTTGGAATCTCCTTGTTTTAATGTAGAGGGTTTTACAAGTTCTTTGTCTTTGAAATTTGGGAAACAAAATGGGGAGTATTTCGATTGCTCGAATGTCCTCAAAATCACACATTCCATTGTTGTGTTTCAATTTCACACCATTGAAAAAAGAAACTACAAAAAATAATTCTGAATGGGAAACACAGTGCTGAGTTTTAGTTATTTTAATCATCCACTTTAAATGTAAAGGGTTTTGTTATGGTCGGTTGCTTGTTTCTTAACACCCACTTTTTTGTTAAGGTGGTAGATTTTTGATCCTAGGTTTTTGTTCGACATGGTGCTTCCTGGTGAAGTTGCGGAACATGAAAACAAGCCAGTACCAATCATTCAGCCTAATCTAATTGGGCTCGAGGAGGAACAACTCAACATTGTTTCTGAGCTACGTTTGCTTGCATGGAAGGAACAGTCCAGCTATGCTGAATATTTGAAGGTGATCTTTGTCCTAGATAGAGAGGAAGAGAAAACGAAATTTAATAATTTTCTTGATGAAATGCTTGCGGAGATTTTACGGGGTCCACTTCGTGCGGATGTTTAGTGAACTTGTTTTCTATCAACTGAAACTTAATCTTTAATTTACATGCATGTAAATTTTGTAATTATGAATAGTCACTGATTTCGTAGGGTGTAATGGAAACAGTGTCTGTTACGCAACCATGGAGCCTTTGAACCCATATTTTGTATTGAGAAAAAAAGGAAATAAGATTGAATCCTTTAGTTTTTTAATATTTTCTTGATCACAAATGTCTTTGTGCTTCTGCAATCGTTCTTGAATATGATATTTGTTGAGTCGAATAGTGTTGATTTTATATTTGCTGAATTTGTGAATTCTAAAAGAAATCATTTTGTCAAATTAGTTTGTTGTTTTTATCTTTCCTTGTCTCAATATGGAATGTTACAATACAGTATGACTATCTTCCAAATCACACATTCCACTGTTGTGTATAAATTTTAGTCGATTGATAAGAAAACTCCACAAAATAATTCTGAATGGGAAACACGGTGCTAGGTTACAGTTATTTGAATCTCCTTGTTTAAATGTACGGGGTTGTATCATGGTGGGTTGCTTGCTTCTTAACACCTATGGTTTTGCAACATGGAATGTCTTCCAAACCACACATTCCATTGTTGTGTTTGAATTTTGCATGATTGAAAGAAAAGTGCAGAAAAAAATTGTTATTCAGAAAACATAGTGTTTGGGTTGTTGGACTGTTCGATTTCCGGCATGCGTTTGTGTTATATTTTATGCATAGCTCGATTGAATCTATCACCTTTAATTTTCATCAGTTGAAGTCGGAACGTCATATTGGTTTTATGTGGGTGAGAGAAATGCAAGCACATTTTATCTTTATTTAATGAATTATTTTTTCCTTCTTCACACAATCCACACTAATTTTAAGTATTCGTCCAATATTGTGATTTCCTAGAATGGGGAGAGGTTTGAAATGGAAGAAGCTAGACGAATTGGAGGTGCAAGATGTACAAAATGGAGGCTCTCTTTTTTTGTCTTCCGATTTGGAATGGGCTACTATTTCCGTCAACAAGGATAAGGTCCCTGACCTTGTTGCAGCAATTCCTCTTAGAAGACTTGATCAGTTCATTCATGGTGAAATGTATGTTGAAGGTGTAGAAACAAAATTTTTGGACAAGAAAATAAGAGAACCTACCACTTCCTATGCCATCTACGAGAAAACTTATAGCAAAACAATTTTGTATAAGAGGTTTGTATATATCGACATTCGTTTCTATGGCCGAATGATATTTTACTCTCTTGGTTGAACATGATGAGATCATGCCTTTCTTGTAGCTACTGGTGTCAATACGGTCCTAAAGACAATAGAAACCAGCCTCCACTAGAGAAGAAACCACATAAGACATTCATACAAAAGCGAGGTTGTCAATACCACTTCATGGTAAAGGTTATGGAAGGCAAACTCGATGTTGCCTATATTATCTACAAAGAAATGTTCCACGTAGATAAAAACGGTGAATTTTTCCATGGCATTCATGATGCAAGTGGAGAGAAGCGTTCTATGTTTTCCGCTAATCTATCCATGGAGTGCAAAAGCTATATTGAAAGCCTTTTGCTCATGGATGTCAGTGTCAATGCAATAATGGATAGACATGTCAACGATCCTCTGTTATGTGGCATGATGTCCAAGAGGGATCAATTCCTTACAAGAAAGGATGTAACGAATGCATGGTGAAAGGTGCGTTGTACTCACACACAAAAACACAAAGTTGATTCCACAAGTATCCTACTGTGGAGTGGAGAAGACTTTGAAAACTTCTTCTACTTTCAATGGCCCGATGGGAACAATATGCCTTTTGTTATCGGGGTTCAGACTCCATGGATATTGGATAGGATGGTTAGTTGCTCGCACAATTCAGTCATCTCGATGGATTCCACGTTTGCAACTAACAAATATGAGGTGAGGGCTTACAAACATTGACAAATAGTTCGCCATGTTTTCAATGATCTTACTGGCTGTAAACTTCACAATGCTGATGCCGAGTTGTTCTCTCTACAGTACCCATTGTATACTCTCCTCGTTTTCGATGAGCAACAGAGTGGTGTGTCAATTGCATGGGTAGTATCCTCACGAAACAAGATTGAGGACATCTCTGCGTGGCTACGCGTATTGCTCAAACGTGGAAGAAGAGTCAGGCCCGACTGGAGAATCAATTCATTTTTTACCAATGATGCGAGTGCAAAGATCCAAGCCATATAGTATGTGCATCCCTTTCTTCATTTGTGTACCTTTCTCATTTGCTATTCATTTTCAATGCCACTATCTCATGCAGTCGAGTGGTAAACAATATCGTTGGTATTGTCTATTAGGGTTGTCTTTCAATGTCGTGTGCTTCTATGCCTTTGACATGTGAAAAGGGCTTGGCTAAAGAATGTATACAAGTATGCAGCCAAGGAAACGGCAATGGACGTCTTCCGCAGTCTTGGCACGATCATGATGGCAATCGTTGACACCGAAGATTCCGTCACTCAGCTATTGAACTCTTTCTTTGAGGAGCTCAATGATCAGGCCCGATTCTTAGAGTATTTCAAGAAGACTTGGTGCAAAGGAGAAGGTCAAATTGGTCAGTTGACAATTTTTTTCACCTCGCATGATTCACACCATTCAAATTCTTTGATGTCATGTCTAATACGTTGTGGCTTACTTGACTATTGGATGTTTTTGTTCGCAGCCATGTGTGCAAAAAATTGCAGACTATTCCCACATGCCAACCAGGATACGAATGCAATGATTGAGTCATACCATTGCGTACTAAAAACTCGGTACTTGTGCGATCATTTAAAAAAATGCAATAGGAGAATGGACTATTTGTATTACACACTTGTGTATAAAATGGAACCATTCTATAGGCAAAAGGAAAAGTTGCAGCATTATGGTTTTTTTACGAACAAAAATTATTTAAATATGTGATCTAGTGTGGAGCGGGCCAAGGCAATTTCAGACAATGACTGTATTCCCGATGAAACAGATCTTGGACGCTACTGGGTGAAAATTCAAAGTAGATCAATGCACTACCTTGTTCGAAAATTTGGGGAGCACCATTTTGTTTGTGACTGCCCTTGGAGTTTGGAGGGGAACACTTGCAAACATGTCGTGAAGGTTGCTCACTTGATTAAAAGATCATCTGCCGCTGAAGGGGTGCTCCATGGTAAGTGAATTTCAATTCGAATTGCATTACTTTATTGGTGTCAATTGTGTTTTTTATTTTCTATAGCCTAATAAAAATTTCTTTTGGGTCCTCATTTAGACGGGGGAGGTCAACCAATTGATTCAAACATAGATTTCAACAAGACATTGCCAGAGGTGGCCGTAGAAGAAAACAACCCTAATGTTTTGACCCCTGTGCAAGCTCCTTCTATGACTCATGTATATGATGAACATGTGGTGTCAATGTCTCTTTGGAATGACACTAACAAGCTCTTGAAGAAAGTGATGCGTACACCGCCACAATCTCTACAACAGGTGCAGTCATATGCAAAATGCATGGACAGGTTTGTAGAAGACCTACGACAATCAAATGCATTTCCATTTGAATTCATTATGGATCCTGATCAAGCTGCAAGTAGCACCGTTTGCATGCGTCCATGGTTTAGTGCAACCAGGGATCATTGTTGACGTCCAACCTGGTGTACGAAGCATTCCACACAACAGTCAGATCACCGAACCCCTTTGGATGACTCCTTTCCATTGTTCGTGAACAAAAATTTGAATTTGAATGTCAATATGCAATGTCAGACTTCAGGTGCAACTGCTATGGATGTGGCAAAGGATACAACATCTAATACGAGTGAGTATGAGAAAACCCATTTCAATTTCTTTATTGTAATAGGAACTATTTTTGCACATTCCTTTTTCCAGTATGTGCTTGTACCACGCCATGAACTTTATGATTTCGTTTATGGATTTTTTTGTTCACTTCAACATTCCAAACTTAAGAAAGGAGTCCTCGTTGGTGACTGGCTTTTGTGGGGGTAAATCCAATGGAAGGTATGGTTCAAATTTAATAACTTTGCTTACATAAGTCCATTTTTTGGTATGACGTTATATAATTTAAGAAGTGTATTTGTTGAATGATGTAGGGGAAGCGAACCATTCAATGTTTGGTTGCTGATCTTTATGAAATATAGAAGATTTCCAATGAAAAAGGATGCGTACAAGTTGGTAACTGAGGAAAGTGCATTCAAAGGGGCTGAAAGTTTGTTCCTAAAGCATGGGCAGACATTTCTAAACATGTTTCATATGATGGTAAAGCATGGGAAGGTTTCGAATACAGTATTCTATTAAAGCCTCATTTGATAGAGGTTTTTTTGTGCATAAAGTAAGGGTTTAGTAGATCAGTGTTGCCTTGAGCCTTTGTATTTTTAAAAGTAGATGATGATTTAAGACCTGTTCCTTTCTAGATTTTGGCTAATTGAGTGTGTTTCCAGTGGTAGAGTTGTGTTTTCAAGCATTCTTTTCAAAACAATAGCATCTCAATTTTTGGTATGTAAAAATTTGGCACAGATGGGTTTCTGGAACATAAAATACCTCATGGAACAAACACTTCAAACAAGCTCTTCTTCACTATCATGGACCCCAAAATAGGCCTACTTTATAAACAAAATAATTAAGCCTGTAAAATTCTTCAAGTACGACTAATTAAGACTGACAAGAAGGTGAACTTCGAGACCTTTTGTTATAGTATGTAGAAAATAAAAATGTCAAGCAGAACCCACTGTGTTTTCCATCCTCCAATTGTGATTATTTGCATCTTGTGTTCGTAACAAAACTATATTTTGTACAATTCAGTACTTCAACTCATGTGATTGCAAGAAATAAAATGCTCAAATTATTTTCCATGTTGGAAAAGACACCGTCCATACACAGTTACTTAGTTATGAAAAGTTTTCTTTCGCTTTCAATATTTTTTACCAACTGTTTCGTGTGTTTCCAATTAGAGAATGTTGTTGTATGTGCTGAAATTTTTGTTCTCTTTCCTTTCAGGCATTTTTCTTCCCACTGCTCGAATCGTGCATTACCATATGCCCTTCCGAGATACTGCATGTGTCGCCTCGTTCAGTTGAAACAATAGGTAGAATATCTTTAGTGCATACACTATCTAAATAAGTCCACTTTGCTCGCTTATTTTTTCACTCTTTCCATTGCATTGACAATGTCCTTCTAATTAGAGAATGCATGTCTACCGTCTAAAATAGTTGTTTTGTCTTTCATTTTAGGAATTGTACAACCTGTTGTTGCAGTCCTATAGAAGATGTCTCACAGTTCTCGAGCATGGGTGGCTAGTTGGTTGAAGAACTACCACCCATATCTGCCATGCAATATTCTTGCTTGAATCGAGGAACTCAACCTCCCGTACAGGTTGCGTGAAAAGATGTTAATGAGAATTAATAGAAAAGGTCCAAACCGCACATATTTGCAATATGATAATTATGCTCACTTCTTCAATAGCGTCTTTGGATTTTGGGCACATATGGGCTTGGATGTTCAATATTACAATCTACAAATAGAGATTATCAATTTATGTGATTGGCCAATGTCTGTTTATCGAGAAATTCGAGACCTTTTCCTAGCTGGATGCATATGGAAGCTGTGCATTAGACCAATAGTTATCATACAGAGGCACAATCTTACGGATCAGCTGAGCATGAGGTTTATGAGATTCCTCAAGGGGGAATATGTAATTAGTAATCACAAAGGTCCTATGGAGGAATGGTTGTTGGCCATGTTCAAATTCAACCACATTGTCAAGTTTGAGATCCACCATGTGAGGCCCTCCTTCAGGTTGCTACATGAGAATTACGGGGTGGCAACATTGTATGTTGTCAATTCTACCTTGACAATCAGAGTGCGACAAATGCTTCCAGATGCTGAGAACATAGAGATTATACCTATTTGTAAATGGTTGACATATTCTCAGTGTGAGCAGTATTAAATGTGCATTGTAATTTTGTTCAGATTGTGTAATATTGACGTGAAATATTTTTACATTTCATTGTCTAATGCATATTGTTATTATAAAATTTGACGGTGAACTTGAATACACTACTTTCTTACAATCTGTGTTTTCCATTCTACAACTTTTCTTGTGCATCTTCTCATCAAAATGTATAAGGATATTGAAATGGAATGCTGAAATGGAATATCAAAATCTGCAACTTTTCTTGTCTTCTTACTATTTTTCTTAAAGTAGATTTTTTGTTGGAAATATATGAACAGGTAGTGAGCAAAACTATTTTTCTTAAAGAAAGGGGTCTCATAAGACAAGAAAGGGAAGTTGAAAACATTATTTTGTTACATTCCGGAAAATAAAATAATAAGTGAGCCACAACCCACTGTGCTTTCCATGATGCTACTGTTATGTGAATTTTGTGTTGGGCGGAGATCGAGCAAGAGTGTTTTGTTGAAAGTAAGGGTTGTTAAAAATTATGAAGCTCAGATTCAATACATTTGCCTCTTACTCTATTCATAACACTACCTGCTATCTTCTTACTATTTTTGCAAAGTCAGGGACAACCCATTCTGTTTTCCATACCGCAATAGTTAAGTAGATTTTTTTGTTGGAAACATATGAATAGGTAGTGAGCAAGACTATTTTTCGTAAAGAAAGGGGTCTCATAAGACAAGAAAGGGAAGTTGAAAACATTATTTTGTTACATTCTAGAAAATAAAATAAGAAGTGAGTCACAACCCACTGTGTTTTCCATGATGCTACTGTTATGTGAATATTGTGTTGGGCGGAGATCGAGCAAGAGTGTTTTGCTGAAAGTAAGGGTTGTTCAAAATTATGAAGCTCAGATTCAATACATTTTCCTGTTACTTTGTGCATAACACTACCTGCTGTCTTCTTACTATTTTTGCAAAGTCAGGGATAACCCATTGTGTTTTCCATACCGCAATAGTTACGTAAATTTTTTGTTGGAAGCATATGAACAGGTAGTGAGCAAGACTGTTTTTCTTAAAGAAAGGGGTCTCATAAGACAAGAAAGGGAAGTTGAAAACATTATTTTGTTACATTCCGGAAAATAAAATAAGAAGTGAGCCACAACCCACTGTGTTTTCCATGATGCTACTATTATGTGAATAATGTGTTGGTTGGAGATCAAGCAAGAGTGTTTTGCTAAAAGTAAGGGTTGTTAAAAATTATGAAGCTCAGATTCAATACATTTTCCTCTTACTCTGTGCATAACACTACCTGCTGTCTTCTTACTATTTTTGCAAAGTCAGGGACAACCCATTGTGTTTTCCATACTGCAACAATTAAGTAAACTTTTTGTTGGAAGCATATGAACAAGTAGTGAGCAAGACTGTTTTTCTTAAAGAAAGAGGTCTCATAAGACAAGAAAGGGAAGTTGAAAACATTATTTTGTTACATTCCGAAAAATAAAATAATAAGTGAGCCACAACCCACTGTGTTTTCCATGATGCTACTGTTATGTGAATAATGTGTTGGGTGGAGATCGAGCAAGAGTGTTTTGTTGAAAGTAAGGGTTGTTCAAAATTATGAAGCTCAGATTCAATACATTTTCCTCTTACTCTGTGCATAACACTACTTGTTGTCTTCTTACTATTTTTGCAAAGTCAAGGACAACCCATTGTGTTTTCCATACTGCAACATTCAAGTAAACTTTTTTTGGAAACATATGAACAAGTAGTGGCCCAGGTAGTGTGCAAGACTGTTTTTCTTAAAGAAAGGGGTCTCATAAGACAAGAAAGGGAAGTTGAAAACATTATTTTGTCACATTCCGGAAAATAAAATAATAAGTGATCCACAACCCACCGTGTTTTCCATGATGCTATTGTTATGTGAATTTTGTGTTGGAACATATGGGCAGATATTGAAAAAGACTATTTTGCTCGAAGTAGGTGTTGTTAAAAGAGTACAACGGGAACTTCAAAACATTCATTTCTCACAACCTGCATTACTTGATTGAGATATTTTGATGGGCCTATTGTAATCACCTTTGCAATTGTTGACATTAGTCTGATTTTCATCATTCTTTTCTTGAGGCATAGAACTTGTTAATTCGGAAGTTGATTTGATCTTGTGAGTGAGTCATGGATAGTCCTTATTTCTATGTTTCCAGGATTGAGACCCAACAATATTTTTTAGGTAGTTATATATATATATATATGCATTACAAATGGTGCATTTGAAATATTAGTATATCATTCTATCCACTTGTATGGATTATCACAATCCAAAACTAGATTACCGACACTTGATGGGTTTCAAATCCCGTACCTCATGGATTGTTTTTAAAAAAATAAAATCTCAAATTTATTGATAAATGGTGGCATCGATTGTTCCCATACCAACCACTTTAGCATTAATAACCAAATGTAAAGTGCAAGCTCTAGAGCAATTTAGTTATGAAGCATGTTTGATGATTTTTAACATGTATGAACATAAAGACCATAACCAGATTGCGGAGACTGAACATTATACAAACCGAAAAGCTGAAATATTTACAAGATAACATAGTCTTACAACAACTTTATAACTGAATGACATGATAAATAAATGAACATGAGGAGCAAAACTGTCTTCATAACTGTTTCAACTCATATAATTCTATTTGCATATAGTCACAATTTTAGATCCTTATCACAATATGCAAGATGAGTGAACATGAAACAATATGCAGTGTACTAGAGTTGAAAAACACTTGTATGCCAAGTCAAGTGATTATCAAAGAACTGAAATGAAGAGACCATGAACTGAATTACCAAACCAATACTGACTTGTTTACCAATCAAGAACATCTTATTGTCTTATTGCTTTGACATTAATGCCAACACATGCCAGAGGGGACAACACAAGAGTCATGTAAAATTTGTGTTCCAAACATATTAACAGATAGTGAACAAGACTATTTTTCTTAAAGTCTGATATGAAATGGATAACAATTATTTGTTCCAATGACATGAAATAAGTATATATGCCTATATGTTCAGCATAATTGTACAATAATAAAATAATTAAAGAAGCCCATGAAAATTCTCATATCAAATGTATAACACCATAGTGTTGAAACATATGCAAATGGTGTATCTCTACACCACAATTGTTCAATATTGAAATATTTAAACCCACAGAGCAGAATCAGTATTTGGAGCCTATCTCGTCAATTCCTACACTGCCTATTCCTTGCAATCGAGTTCAGGCCTGTGTAAAATATGGCACGTTTCTTAGGGTCCTTGTGTATTTTGGGGGGGTGATTCCAGATCCACGAACCCTCGCAGATGATGAACGTGAAACAACAGATTTCTTCATACTCTGTGCTTTGTCCGTGTCAGGTTTAATAGCTTCACCCTATAGCAAACAATTAATGAGAATTAACGTACGCATGGAAACAATATACGCAGTATGATATATATACAGCAACATATCATTTATGTGTACCTCTGGAACATAATGCTTCATCTCGGCAAGCTGCCATATGACAAAGCTACCCACGCACTCTGCGATGGTCTCTGTGCCAGGCATGGGAAAAGGCACGTGGCATCGACCATCAATGGCCTCAACAATGCTGACTCTCACACAATTTTTTGGGTGCCTCAAGAAGTGGGTGTGAGTGTTTCTGGTGACAACCTCTAGAATGCCTTTCACAACCCATTTATGCCGCCTCCAAAGGTTGACGTGATCACCGACCTTAAAAGTTATGTCATTGAGCTCTATCATCTGTTCATCCACCGATTTTCCTGCAATGGAAACGTCATTGACGTGAAGCATAATTGAAGGCACATTAAAAGATTCCTAAAGAAATAAGAACAGAGCATGGAAGTGTGTTTGGTTTCATACCGATATAGATGGCACGCCGCACCTCTCCCCGTCCCCATTTCCATCTTTATTTCCATCTCCCCCTTGCAGGCCAGCTCTCCTCCTCCCCAGGTCCATCCTTATTACCCTCTCCCACTTGCAAGCCAGTGCTCTCCCCATCCCCATGTCCATCTTTGTCACCCAGTTCCACATTCAGCCCAGTGTTCTCCCCGTCCTCATGACCATTTGTGTTACCCTATGCAACTTCGTGGCCAGTGCTCTCCCCATCCGCATGTCCATCTGTATTAGCCTCTCTCATTTCAATTGCAACGACTTCGCCAATTAGGTCAAGGCCAGCACTTTGTTGTTTATCCTTGCCCTGTAATAGCAGGAATTAAAAGGTCATTTCAAATTCAGGTGCATACAACCAATTCATTGAAATAATCAAAACAAGCATTAAATAAAAGAATTGCAATTCACCATTTCTTCTACTTCCTCCATGTCAAGGCACCTTGACACATTTGATGGCATATGCTCATTCTTCTTCTTCTTCTTCTTCTTCTCAACATTGTTAGATGGCGGGTCGGAGGAACAACATCATCTAGTGCTTCCATGGGCAATTGTTCACCATCAAAAATCACAAAAACCTGCTTGAGGGCAGCAGTTCATTGCTCATCATTGTTGTGTAATAGGAGGAATTGAAACATTGCACCAAACTCAGATGCATGCAACCAATTCATTCAAATAAGCAAAACAAACTTTACAGTAAATAGAAGATTTGGAGATCACCGTTTGTTTTCATTTCTTCTTCAGATGGTGCCTTGAAACTTTCAACTGTGTAGGATGCTTATTCTGAATCTTATATGCAGGGGTGGGAGGAACAACACCATCTTCGCCTTTCGTGGCCACAACTTCCTCTAGCGAATGAGCCCTACTTTGCTAGGCGGGAAGAAACCGCTTCTCGACCATCACCCTCGCATGTCATGTAAGTTAACGTTAAGTGAACCTTCTATGCATCACAACAGAAAAGATTAAGCAAGGAAAGTTCACATTTAACAGTTCAGTTCGACATTACCATTCCTTCTTGTCTCTTTCTCTCCTACAATCATAATATTCTTTGCCTTCTCTGCTCCTTCATCTCATCAATGTTGTATAACACCATTTGCTTCTTCACCTCATCCTTTCCTTCTTTGGGAAGTTGAAGGAAGTTTTGTTTCCCAAACTTTTGACAGACACGTCTAATAACACACTTCTACTGCAGATGCTACCGTATATTCATTTGGTACTCTATATTTTCCACCTTATTTAGAAGGTACTCTTTCAATTTATCAGGGGGAGGAGCAGGTTGTTTTGGTTCCCCCCCCAACACAGCTTGGCCATGCTTTGGTGCGTCAAGAATAGGAAGGTGGTGATGCTAAAACCTATGCATGTTGAACACTCTCCAATCATAATACTTTCTGGTACATTCTTTTACAATACAATAATATATATATCTGCCATTCACCGTTTCTCTTCTATATTCAGCAGCAACCTGTATAGCAAGTTTGGAAAAGAAAATCGCTTAATATATTTGATATTCAATCAAATTGAATGCACAACATATATACACAGCCAAACGATGCAATAATTCGGTTATTATATCTACCTTCCCGCCCAGCACATCACCCCGTGCTTCATTGGATCCCTCTCCATCCCTAGGGTCTCCCTCTGCACGGTTTTCCTTCCGGTCATGGACTATGGCAAGAGCGAGATCATCTCCCTGATTATTTTCCTGAATCAAAGGAACGATAAATGCGAAAATTAAAATATTTGTAAGAGACATGATATTTTTGAACTGAAATTAAAAAGCATTCTGATTCATGCATAGGAAGGGAAGGGCAATTGGAAGTTCACAATCAATTACCAAACACGTCATTGCCTTATGGTTGACCATTTTCGTAAACCGAGGGGACTTCCTTCGTACTGCGGTTGCTGCCTCCTGAATAAAACATTCCCACTTTCCAATCAACCTCATAACCACTTATGACAAATTAAAATTATACATTGGATTACATCTTATAATCACCAGATCTTACCTGCACGTTTCGTGAATGGGACTGCCCCGAAGAAGATGCCCTACTAAACAACCTTTTAGGTGTGGTGTCCACGTCAATGACGTTCTTCACTGCAGGAGCCAGTTTCCGTTTTACAACACGCATCGTTGGTTTCCTGTAAACTGTAAAATTTTTGCAAGTGTTATGGACAGTTAAAGTTCAAAAATTTATTGCACAATTTTGCAGTAATCAAGCATATATTGTTTTCAATGAAAAGAAGAAATTGAAAATGAACAAATGAAATTGAAACGCTATACAAGTAACAAACTATTAAAAGACAACACTTTCTGTTATGCAGACTATTACAAAACAGTGTATTGAAGTTCACATTCATATTTTATAAGAATCCATCACATGCACTAAACATTCCATTTCAATATCGGAATATGCTTCAAACAGAAGATGCACAAAAATATTACACAATGGAAAACACATTGGGTTGTCCTTCACTTTTCAAATATTGTTCAATGACGAAACTTAGTGTTATGCACACCATAAGAAAACAATGTATTGAAGGTCACTTTCATATTTTATAACTACCCTTGCTTGCAAGAAAAGTTGCACAAAAAAAAAAAGTAAAGTTGCAGTATGGAAAACCCAGCGGGTTGTCTGTCGCTTCTCAAAAGCTTAAATAATTATGGTTATTTTTTAGCTTTAGGATCATTTAGGTTATATATAATGGGAGCAAGCTAAGTCCTAGACAAAATTCACATATGTATACAACATAGGATATGCCGGTTTGAAGCATTTTTTTTTGTGTTGAGGGTTTTGAAATTTTTGTTTTGTTTCCTCCCCGTTTGCTGGTTAACGAATTTTTCCCTTTCTGAATGAAAAAAGCGACAACCCATTGTACAAATATGAGTGAAATTACTAAATAATGTTTGTAGAAATTAGAATCACCTCCAATAATCAAATGCTATATTTCAAAAATTATGTAAAACCCGCAATGTCGCCATTGTTCGCATAGTTTTTCGGAATGGATAGAAAAGGGCATAACGTGGCATTCGAAATCATAATTGGGGAAAATAGCAAAAAGCCCACATCCAATCCCATTTTTTCCACCATTTTATACACTGTTGTTTTGGGAAACACACCGTCTCCTAAAACTCGGACTATTGTAAAACCCATTGTTTGACTACGAAGTCTCCTCATGTTATGTATGTGTCCACGTATGTTCTTATGTATGTTTTTCATGCGGTTTTCAATGTGCATAGGTGAATTTTTTCTAGGAATTTGAAACCGACATAACTCGTAGACAAAATTCACCTATGTACATTGAAAAACGCATTAAAAACATGCATGGATACTACACAACATGATGAGACGTCATAGTTGGATAACACACTATCTCCTCTCTATTGCAGAGGAACTGGCATATCCTATGTTATATACATATGTGAATTTACGCCTGAAACTGGCATATCTGGCATATCCTATGTTATATATATGTGAATTTTGTCCAAGAGTTAGCTTGCTCCCTCCTTAACTTGTGGAAAAAATTCACCTATGTGTATATCATGGCTTATGTGCCCATAGCGCATGGAGAAAAGAGCCACGACGGAAGAGGTGGGACCCGCGGCAACGGAAAAGGTTGCCGGATGGAAGGAACGACATGACAGCTGGACGTCTCATCCCCCATGCCGTTTGTTGTCCAATCGTCGAGAAATCATGTCAGCGCCGGTAGTTTTTTCAAAATAATCGTTCGGCGTGGATGGACAAAAAGCCTAAAACATGGCCAAACGAAACCATTATTAGCAAATAATAAAAAGGGCCGACAAGGTCCCATTTTCGCCATTTTTGGACGGTGACGTTTTGGTGGATAGCAAGGGCAAGAGTAGCAGCCATGCGGAGCTCCTTCGGGTATGTATATCCGCTCTGTGCTATGAACAAAGTAAGAGGACAATGTATTGAATCCGAGCTTAATAATTTTTAATAACCCTTACTTTCAGCAAAACACTCTTGTTCGATCTCCACCCAACACATTATTCACATAACAGTTGCATCATGGAAAACATAGTGGGTTGTGGCTCACTTATTATTTTATGCAGGCTGTGAGAAATGAATGTTTAGAAGTTCGTGTTGTACTTTTTCAACAACAGCTACTTTGAGCAAAACACTCTTTTTCAATATCTGCCCATATGTTTCCAACACAAAATTCACATAACAGTAGCATCATGGAAAGCATAGTGGGTTGTGGCTCACTTCTTATTTTATTTTCCAGAATGTAACAAAACAATGTTTTCAACTTCCCTTTCTTGTCTTATGAGACCCCTTTCTTTAAGAAAAATAGTCTTGCTCACTACCTGTTCATATGCTTCCAACAAAAAATTTACTTAACTGTTGCAGTAAGGAAAACACAATGGGTTGTCCCTGACTTTGCAAAAACAGTAAGAAGACAATAGGTAGTGTTATGCACACAGTAAGAGGACAATGTATTGAATCTGAGCTTCATAATTTTTAACAACCCTTACTTTTAGCAAAACACTCATGCTCGATCTCTGCCCATCACATTATTCACATAACAGTAGCATCATGGAAAACACAATGGGTTGTGGCTCACTTCTTATTTTTTTCAATCTCCTTGTTTAAATGTAAATGGAAAGCTTAAGGTCTGAGTGCACGTGGAGGAGTTGGAGTAGAATACGGATGAAATGGAGGTGAGGGGTAATTTGAAATTTGGGAAACACAATGTGGAGTATTTCAGTTTCTTGAATGTCTTCCAAATTACACATTCCATTGTTGTGTTTAAATTTAAAACGGTTGATAAAAAAACTGTCCAAAATTATTCTCAATGGGAAACACAGTGCTGGGGTTCATTTTTTTGAATCTCCTTGTTTTAATGTAGAGGGTTTTAAGGGTTCTTTGTCTTTGAGATTTGGGAAACAGAATGTGGAGTATTTTGGTTGCTCGAATGTCTTCAAAATCTCTCATTCCATTGTTGTGTTTCAATTTCGCACCGTTGAAAAAAGAAACTGTAAATAATAATTCTGAATGGGAAATGCAGTGCTGGGTCTCAATAAAAAAACTGTACAAAATTATTCTCAATGGGAAACACAGTGCTGGGTTTCAGTTATTTGAATCTCCTTGTTTAAATGTAAAGGGCTGTCTCATGGTGGGTTGCTTGCTTCTTAACACGCATGGTCTTGCAACATGGAATGTTACTTGAATGCCTTCAAAATCACACATTCCATTGTTGTGTTTAAGTTTCAAGTATATAATAAATTGCATGCTTCATAACACATTGCATTTTTCAACCTCCACATCACAACATACCCTAGCCCTTTTTGGTTTTTAGACCAGTATATCAAGGTGTGCACATTTTTTAGTGCATGTCGAAAAATACAATGTGTTTTGAAGCCTGCCTTTACTTATACGGTATACCCAACCTTTGTCTTGTAATGTAAATATACAAACGTATAGATGGTGTTTTATTTTATCAAATAGCACATCTCTCATTTAACAGGGACAATAATAACCCTCAACACATAGTGTAATTCATAGTACGCACTTCATTCTGTTTCCCAACAATTCATGTTAGAAAACTATATGTGTTAAGAAAGAAGCAACCCAAATAGTGTTGTCAAACCCTCTGCAACACTATTGGATAGTACACGTCACCTCAATTTGGTTGGTATTCTCCTCGAAGTCGTCCACGTGCACTGAGACCTTCTGCTTTTCCTTTCAACATGTAGACAGGAAACAAAGCAAATAGTATTTTTGCCTTGCTTTCTCCAAACAGAAAAGGTCCACGTCATTCCCTTCCACTTTTCCCACACCACACAAAAGAAACTTGCCGACAAAGCTAACCCGCCCTCTTTTGGAGC